>OX401410.1:1140997-1248490 GCA_947846245.1 Cerastoderma edule
GGCTGGCCTGGATCCAACCTGTTTGCATAAGCATGAAGTCAGTTCCAGCACCATAAAGGTTAAGACTTATTAGAGGCAGTGTCCTGGCTGACTTACGGAATGATGATGGTTCAAACCCTCGGGTTTTCTTCCATCTTGTTTATTTTAAATGGGTTTTACATCACGTCAACATCATTTCAGTTATGTTGCGATGCCCGATACAAAATGATGGAGGAATACCCAAAACCTTTAATGCCCATAAGGGCCACAGGGGTTCGAAGTTAAGGTAGACTTACGGTATATTTATACATATCCGTAATACCTTAACTTGGGATCCCCATGATAAGGGCTGGTCAAGAAGGGTGGAACCATAGGTATTTCACATAGCTCGGTCTGAAGACTGCCTCTCGGGAAAATCAAAAACCGTCACCGGGATTTTAACCCACACAGAGAGGGTCTTGCAATTTCACGTTGTATACTAAAACCACTAGGCCACTGAGCCCCCAATGTTCCATCGATTATACAAGTATCTATTAACCCATTACCTAACACCAAATTTTTAACTGTTCCAAATTGAAAGATTTGCAGACGACATTTCAATATGGGATGAAATTGAAAAAAAATAATCCTCTGATATGGTAAAAAACATTGTAGGAAAAGGACAAATTGCTCGTTACGAGCAATTTCTCCTTATCCAACAATATTTTCCAACAAACGTATGCAACAAACTGGGTCAACTGTCGTTATTGTTTGGTAATCGGTTAGAAAGGTCCAGATCTTTGAAAAGAGTCAAACGTCCCAATATAACAGAAGTAATATAGACTAGATGTTAAACCCAACAACAATAATATAAATATGTCTGCTTTAATATCATTGGTTTAATAGGATAACGGACTAACGGGTTGTCGTGCATTTGTTGTGAGAGATGACAAAAACACAATCAAATATAATAATAAGGGTAGATTTAACAGATATTAGCATGTTAATCAATAATAATAATAATAATAATAATAATAATAATAATCAAACAGTTACTCACCAGAGATTATATTCCTCTCGATTTCGTGATGATATCAAACTCCATTCGCTCTCCAGGATTATACGTTTGTGAGGAAAACAGCGTGTGGATATAGCGAAGTCAATCTACTGTTTTCTATCCGTTCTCTGTACAAGCGATACGATTGTGTACAAGCCTGTACCGATATGACTCTGTGTTTCATTCTCCGAGAATAGCAAATGTAAATCCTAGAATTCAAACCGAAACTACACTCGCTAACGTTATCGATATCACCGTTGCCTTTAAAGGGACTATCTCACAGATTGGGATTTTAACTTTATAAAAATAAACTGCGAAAACACAGGATTTAAGCAGCTTAGAAAGAATGAAATTGGAAATAATCTTTGGTTAAATACAGATGAATGTATTTCTCATGTTTAACGTTTATTACATCAGAGCATAAATCTCTGCGTAATTTTAAGTCCCTTAAAAGGTGTTAGTTCACAGAAGAGAAAACACGACAGTGAATGTAAAATGTAGTTGAAACATTAAAGTATTGTTCTTTGGTTTACAATTAAAATTAGCTAGTGAAAGCATGATTAATTCAGGAAGCATCAAATCATCTAGGTATGTACAGTTTATATGCGGTGTCACGCTTTTTGATTAAAATACATGCTAATTCACTGCAAAGAATTAAAAACGATCTAGTTTTACTTTCAATGGCTATCCTTCAGTGTGTATCATATATAACAATACAGCTATTGCGCATTTAAAGAAATTGCTTTCTTACTTCCAAATTTCCTCACATCTATGAACATGCACCTTTAACGGCTTTCCCTCACTTGAATTCTGTGTAATAGGGGTATCGTTTCGATTGGAAAACCTAGTTTCAGATGAAGATGATAAAGACGGAATTACAAGTTTCTAGGATCGATCTTGAATGTGCGAAATAACGAATATTATAATACACTTTTTTGTTCGTTTGTTTGTTTGTTTAATTTGTTTTACATCGATTGTGACGGAAGCTTTATAGCCCATCGAGTGACTCTCGATGACTGCTTCCTGGAGAATACACAAGTATTCGCGCCGGTTTGAGGGCTAGCCCCGGCAATTCTCACCTCGCCTAACGGGGATTTGAACTACAGTGACATGGGTTATCAAATAGATACAGTAAGGATATAATAGTGGACTTTGAGCATGTATGTCACTCTTAACATGTACATTTTATGTTCTTTCTTTTTTTGTTCCTTCTTTTTTTTTTGAACAAAAAAAAAGAAAAAACATGAATGGCAGTCGATGCATAAAAACCTAAACTGTTAATTACGTCTTCCTTTCGTTTGTTAAATTATCATAATGTACCATTTTAAGTACAAATGAAGATCTATTTTTAAGTGATTCTTTCAAAAGGGAATGGCCAAATCTAATGTTGTGAGAACTGGTGGCCAGACCCTTTAGCCGTTACTTGTCTTTTGTACGTTTGTTATATTGCCGTTAAAAGTCAATAAAACATGTTTAAAGTAAAGTAAAAGTTAAAGTAAAGATGCATAAAAACCAAAAATCTCCCCAAAATTAACCCCAAGATGAAACTGATAACTATTACTATACAGTATTGCAACTTCGACTAAAGTGTTATCATGTCTGCGACCGTGATTAAACAACCAGTACTAGCACCGATATGTGGTTTAGTCTCGTTTTTCCCCACATTGCTGCTAACGTGAACGCACCCATGACCCTCGGTATAAAAGATCGACGGTCTAGTGCGGCAGAACTGGCGCCCACCTAAAGGATCGAGTAGGTGGCAGGGCCTTTTCGCATTTTATAACAGGGGTCTGTAAAAAGCACCTTCCCAATTAACTCGGATGATCCAAGCTGAAACTGCGTGACATATCTACGTCTGGATCATTCGGACTACTTCCCAATTGGAAATTCCTTTGTAATCATGCTGTTTCCAACAAGCTTTTTCGCTTCCCAATTCAACGTTTTCAGCACTAAAGCTTTCCCAAAATTAATAGGTCTACTCTTCTTCCCAATCCAAGGAAAAAAGTCGTTGGTGGTGTTTAAATATTTTTTTTATTATTTAACCGCGTGGCTGTTCATAATATCCCTTAGAATGCTGGGTAATTTTCTAAAGATAGATTTTTGTGTCGTCTGCTTTCCAAACCCTTAACGATCTGCTTAATTTCGATGAGAATGGATACTCAGAGAAGCAAACAGGTTAGATCACATGTGAATTGGCGGCTGGCCTGGATCTAACCTGTTTACATAAGCATGAAGTTGGTTCCAGCACTATAAGGGATATACCAGACCATACAGGAAATCACTTCTAGGTTGGATCCCAAAAGCGCCGTTATAAGGATTTTATAGGAGAATATAAACGGTTTTGAGACACCCTTAATCCTTTTTCAAACGCCAAATTTTCGACTGTCAAGAATTGAAAGAGTTTGCAGACGACATTTCAAAATGTGATGAAATTGAAAAATATTCTTCTGATAGGGCAGAAAACATTGTGGGAAAATGAGAAATTACTCGTTAAGAGCAGTTTCTCCTTTCCCCACAAAGTTTTACAGAGTCGTCTACAACAAACTGACCAGATTTCGTTATTGTTTGGTAATTGGTTAACACAACCCATATAAATCACATTTCCGAGCTTGCGACTTTTAACACAAGAAATAGATACATCAAAGAGGATCAAAGAGATGTAAGTCCAAAAATTCAACAACAAGGTAAACAATATAAAGGTAAACAGCAAGGATAACATTTAATGTAAACACAGATATATCATTGGTCACCTATTTGCAGATAAGGGCATAAAATTATGATAAATACAGATTCAAACTGACATATATACTTAGTGTCAGCAAGTCAACACCTTTAGAAACACTGTGTACAGTGAATATAATTTTTTTCTTTTCATAAAGAAACCTTTGTGACAGAGGAAACGGTTTGTTTGATGGGCAATATCCCCTTTTGTCGCAAATGTTTTCTAAAAATGTGCGATATTGTTCGCCGAGGAAAAACAAACCCATTTACCAGGATGTTGGTTTTAAAGGGAAACAATTCATCCTGGAATAATACAAAAGTCAATTTGAGTTACCTCCCTTTAAATATTCATCACTCCCAGTCTCCCACCCTATTTTTCGCAGTGCTATATAGTGCTTTTTAAAAGATCATTTGCAATAATACTCATTTAAAATGATAAAGAAGGCAAAAGAAAAGACTACTTGGTTATCTTCAACGTAAAGGAGAGTTATATCAAAATTGAAATCGTGACCAAATTATTATTAGCCCAGTAAACATTCAAATGTCGTCTGCAAGCAGTCATGTTTGAACAAAAGAGCAAGTGAGGAAAATATTAGTTTTAAATTAGATGATTCTTGAGGGTGATTAATAATGAATAATTCAATTTCACTTATAAATCATCATATACCATTGAATTATTTGAAGCTTATTTCACTGGTGAATGATGTTCCTAGAGGAAACATAAACTATATTAAAAATGCAGTTTTAACATTCAATATTTGAAATGAATTTGAGCACTCACCATGTCTCTTTGTGGTATCTACAGTGGCATATCGTATAGTACGTCAATCCATAAACTGATAAACATACACTTATGTCCAATGTATGATCCTGAGGCATCCCAGACAACTTTTAAACGCATTTGTGCTTTCTGGCCCTTCACGACAACAAACTGTGCAGACGAGATTTAACATCGTTTGATTTTGAAAGAGCAATAAGATAAGTTTACATATTACGAACAACCACATTTTGTTAAACGTATTCACTTATTTGTATTCTGCTTTTTATTTTGTATAATCTTTCACCTTTCTTTTGTGGTATACACCTTAATTGTGTCTACGAGTATGTTCTTGTGTTTCAAATTATATTTATGACGAATCACATCTAGAGCGAACATTGATGTTGGTGAAAAAAGCGGAAGTGGTAAAACGTCATCGAATTATGTGTACACACACAGACAATTTGTGGGATTCAAAATAAACCAAATTTGTCAAAAACATTCGTTTAAGATGACGGATTTCATTCTAAAACGATGTATTTTGCGACTTAAAACGGACGAGATTTTCCCGATACTACGCCGTTGGTCATTTTTGAGTCTTAAAGATACCGAAGAACTGACTCGTATCTTGAGTGGAAAACACACCAAAAGGGTAGCAGCCGAACTAATCCTGAAATATTGCAATGTAATTCATTTTTACCTCATTACTCGCTCTCAGTCTCTGCAATGCCAGGCATATTGCAAGAATAGTTGTTGCTAACAAAATCAATGTGAGATTGACTGTGTATAAAAGCTCAAAGTTTTTTAGATCGGGGCCTGTAAATTTTGGGAGTTTTAATCACTGAAATTGTATTTGGAAGCCTTCTTCTTCTTCCAGTACTGTACAAGATCTCCTCTGGGTCATAGTCGTACATGGTGTATTTACAAAGGTTATGTGCGGCGAATAACATTTTAAAAGAATGAAAATAGGGTGCTAGTTAAAAGTCATTAAAACATTCTCCTTTGCTCTTTCTTTACGGTGGAACAACGACGAGCCCCCTCTTAAAAGCCTCGAGGCTGCTTGCTGTTATTAGGTGCACTGGTAGCTGATTCCACAGCGGGGTTGTTGAGGGAAATAAGGCGTGTTTAAGGACATCAGTGGGGCAGTAGGACAGGTGAAATCTGTGTCCATAACCATGGCTGCCAAGTGTTAAACGATGAAAATACTTTGAAGCTGGGATGTCAATCAGAGCATGGGTTATCTGGTATAACATAACCAGCTTGGCATTTGATCGGCGTTGCTGCAGTGTGGACTAGTTCAGTTGATTAATCATCTGGCTGGCACTGCTTGTCGTCTTGTAGTCGCCTTTGACGAAACGGGCTGCTCTGCGTTGGACAGCTTCAAGCTGGTTAATGTCTGTGGCTGTATGTGGGTCCCATATAGTGCTGGCATACTCAAGGATTGGCCTGACAAGTGACTTGTATGATTGTGCCTTGATGTCTTGTTGGCAGCTTGTCAGGTTTCTTCTTGAGAAAGACAGGGAGTTGTTTGCCTTTTTTGCAGTGGTTTCAATGTGGGGTTTCCAGGATAGGTTGTGACCAATTGTTACACCAAGGTAATTACCGCTTTTCATAATTAGGAGGTCTTTACTGTGAATGTTGTAGGTATGTGTAACTGGGCTCCTCCTATGTGTAATTCTAATGACCTCACATTTGCTTGGATTGAAGGACATCGTCCATTTCTTTTCCCACTCTTGCAGTCTGTCTTAGTCCTCTTGAAGTGCCAAGGAGTCGGCAGATGAGTGGATCTTGCGATAAACCAGTCCGTCATCAGCGGCTTGATGACGCAACTACATTTAGCAAATCATTTATAAAAAGGAGGAACAAGAGGGAACCAAGAACAGATCCTTGGGGTACACCAGACAATACGGGGCTGATGATGAAGTGTGACCTACGACAACCTGTTTACTACGGTTGGAAAGGAAGCTCCGGATCCAATGTAGTGTGTTTCCTCTGATGCCATAGTGGTCTACTTTGACAAGAAGCCGTTGGTGTGGAACAACATCAAAAGCCTTACTGAAGTCCAACAGAATGGCGTTGATCTGTTCTCCCTCATCAAGGGCTGCTGATAGGTCTTGTAGAGTGAGGAGTTTACTTTCAGTGGAGCGTCGCTTTCTAAAACCATATTGTTGGTCAGACAGGATATTGTGACTGTCAAGGTGTCTCATAATCTGGCTGTGGATCTGCTCAAGGATTTTGCAGCATACAGAAGTTAATGATATTGGCCTGTAGTTGGCAGGATTGCTGCGGTCTCATTTTTTGAAGATAGGCGCAACATATGCTCTCTTCCAGGCAGATGGGACTTCGCCTTGATGCAGGGATGCGCTGTAAATAAGAGTCAGTGCTGGAGTTATGTTGTCTGCATAGTTTTTGAGAAAACATGTGGGAATGTTGTCAAGGCCTGTAGCTTTGTGTGGGTTTAGACCACGGAGAAGTTTGTTTATTCCTTCTGATGATACCTTGAAGTGTGGCATATCTGGGAATCTGTTACCTTCCATGGCCGGCACAATTGATATGTTTTCTGATATGCCACTTCTGTCTGTCTGATCTCATGCTCTTAACAAAAAAGATGTTGTGTCTGTGAATTGGATTCTGCTTGATATTCTTTAGGAATATCTAATAGGGAATGTGTAATATAACAGAAAAAAGTCCAGACTATGTCTATCCAGGTAACCAAGGAAGAACCCAAAGTATCTTCTCAAAGAGTAAGAGTACAGAACTTGAAATCACATGGCCCTCTCCACGAGGGTTCAAATCCTCAGAGGGACATGGATTTTCATGAGAGGCAGTCTCCTGACTGACTTACAGAATGCCGATGGTTCTACTCACCTTGACCAGTCCTTATGGGCATTTGAGTATGGGGTCTTCCTCCATCATTAAGAGTCGGGCATCGCTACACAACTGAAATAATGTTGATGTAATGTAAAACCCATAAAAAACTCTTCTCAAAGGAAATTATATTCAGTTACAACAGGAAATGTGTTAATATCAAACAGTGGCAACCTGTTTAGATAGTCACTAATGTTTGTACCACTACCAATCTTGAATAAGATACTACTTTCTCATACATACATATGTCTGATGGATTTGGATTATTTGGAGATATCGGGATCTGTTGTTGTTATTATTGAAGACATAACAAAACAAAGTATTGTTTGAACGTAAGGCACATTTTTTCATATACTAGTTATTATGATTCTGTATTTATATGCATGCTATGAAAATGATGTATACACTTTTAACTAATTCGTATACATATAAATACAAATTAGAAGGACAAACAAGTATGAGAGTGATGACTTATATAAACTTAAACATTCCCCCAAATGCTTGATTTATTTATAGAATAGAAACTATTTCTTTTATATGCATTGTTGGAGACAGTGAAGTACTAAAGGAATTAAGTAAACCCTTATTTAAAACTTACCTTGCAGGACATAGGTGGACTCACAGCAGAGAGGGCTGGGGAGCTTGATCTTATCTGTAAGTTATTGACTGATTTATAAACCTTGATTGACTTTCACTACTTTCGATGTTTTGAGTATTCGGTTATTTGGAATGAATCTGGTCATTCTGGATATTAAAGTGCAATGGGTTTATAGAAACAGGGAAAGGCTATATGTGTCTTTGTCAAAACGTTTTTTCAAAATCATGCAATTTTATGAAATTTCATTTCATTCTGTTAACTAACATTGTTCAAATTACCTTTTAAAGGATTTACCTAGCTTTGCAAGGTACAAACTCGCCTCAGAACCTGTGCATTTTTAACAAGTTGCCTAAAATTTAAATAAAACAAAAATGAATCATGTGTGATAATCGGACCTAATCAGTGAGTCAGTTATCATCCCTTAGTAAGCCAACTTTTTACTTGCATAGCGTAAAACTTCATTCAAAAAAATTTCTATTGTATATTTGTATTTGATTAGGCATATGCATTTTCTTTGCCACAGATGTCCAGAAAACCTCAACAAAGAAATCATGGAATGCCTACATCTTTACAGGTTGGTGTTTTTAACCCTTTAGAATGCTGGGTAATTTTCTAAAAATAGATTCTTGTGCCATCTGCTTTCCAAAACTTTGAATATCTGCTCAAGTTTGTTGAGGAAGGATTCGCAGAGTAGCAAACAGGTTAATTCACAGACCATCCGCCAATTTAGGTGATGGCTGGTCTGGGTTTTAACATGTTTGCATAAGCATGAAGCCGATTCCAACACTATGTATGGCTGGTCTGGGTTTTAACATGTTTGCATAAGCATGAAGCCGATTTCAACACTATGTATGGCTGGTCTGGGTTTTAACATGTTTGCATAAGCATGAAGCCGGTTCCAGCACTGTGTATGGCTGGTCTGGGTTTTAACATGTTTGCATAAGCATGAAGCCGATTTCAACACTATGTATGGCTGATCTGGGTTTTAACATGTTTGCATAAGCATGAAGCCGATTCCAACACTATGTATGGCTGGTCTGGGTTTTAACATGTTTGCATAAGCATGAAGCCGATTTCAACACTATGTATGGCTGGTCTGGGTTTTAACATGTTTGCATAAGCATGAAGCCGGTTCCAGCACTGTGTATGGCTGGTCTGGGTTTTAACATGTTTGCATAAGCATGAAGCCGATTTCAACACTATGTATGGCTGATCTGGGTTTTAACATGTTTGCATAAGCATGAAGCCGATTCCAACACTATGTATGGCTGGTCTGGGTTTTAACATGTTTGCATAAGCATGAAGCGGATTTCAACACTATGTATGGCTGATCTGGGTTTTAACATGTTTGCATAAGCATGAAGCCGGTTCCAGCATTATGTATAAGGGTTAAATACTTCCAGTATCTAGATTCTAGAAGGTATTATACACAATGAATATGTTTTTATTTGTTTTTTGTTTTTTTCTTTGTGAAATGTATAGATGGTGCTGTACCTACAGATTTTACTTTTCAATCATAATTTTTGACAAAGGAGATAAATATAAGTTTGAAAGATGCTTGTTCACAGATGTGAGAATTTGAAAGTCAAAATTATATGCTGTTGAAACAATGCAGATGCAGAGAAGATTTTGAATATCATTAGAGGCAGTCTATCAATCTAATTGAATGCCGATGGTTCTACCCAGCTTGACCCGTCCCATGGATTGTTAAACTTGGAGAATTCATAATTTATAATTAGGTGGCCACTGAAATATTACAGAAATTCTGTTGAAGAGATGAAAAACTCTAATTAGTCGTTAAACTATAGTAAGGAAAGAAAATATTTCTCATTTTGAGCATTTCCACATTTTGTCACAATTGTTTCTGTAGACTAGTTGTCTGCTTCTGGTGCATAAAATGAAATGTTTTATTTTCTTTAAAAAAAAAATTTTAACATTGATGTTGTCACTGTACTTAATCTTGAATACCAGTTATTGAATGGTCATCTTAAAGTATTTCCTCTCTTATTAGATTCCATAACGGAGAAGGTAGCAAATGTGTCGCCAAGCCAGATTAAGAAGAAATTGGTGAAATATCTGAGTTTATATTTCAACAAGGTATATAAGTTATCATTAAACCTACCTTGTGTCAGATTTGCCTTGACCATTTTCACTACTCCAATGTCTATTCTAGAAATCCGAAGGAGGGGGGTAATTTCCCCCTCACTTTGAAAATAAATGGGAATTTTTAAAATTAGTCAGGCAATTATTAAATGCAGTTTTATGGGGCAATTTTATAAAATTGTCTGCAGTTGGTAAACACAGTATTTTCTCAAAAGAAATGTCTCCCTTGCTAAATTTAGAAGAGATTTTAATAGTCTTTATCTAACTGTGACTGTCTTCAAGAGTCAGCTCCTTACTTTGTATTAAACCATATCAGAAAATTAAATTGTTTGATTTCAAGTGTTCTGTCACATATACACTGAGTCGAATTTAACATCTGAGCAATTTTAACAACTTAAATATTTATTTGTTATATGGCGATATTAGATGCTAGTTTTTCCAACTTGCCTGTTGAAAATGTGTGCAATCTTTGAAAAATCAGCGTGATTAACACAATCGGACGTTCTAGAATAGACACTGCTTTTCATGAATTTACTTGTTATATAAATGTGTTTCTCGTATTCATAAAATTCAAATATAAGTAGAAAACTGAATTGTATAAAATAAGGAATTAACTTTACAGTTTTTACAAGAAGCATTAAGCTCACACCATAAACCTTTCACAGGCTTTTCATTAAGATTTCAAGTAACAGATCCAGGTTGAGATCTAACCTATTAAGCCATACAACCCTCTTTAATGGCTGGGCATGAAGTGACCCATTCACTTGGGACTTTATCTGATGGTTTGCATTGATAATCTGTTCTTAATGAAAACCGTAGCTTAATTTCTACACAAACAGATTTTTCAGAACCCACCAAATTTCTCATCAAAAGCACCTCCTGGCACTGAATTTCTAGACAAATTGACCTATCAGCGCCAAATAACTTTAAGGAAACTTTCCGGAAATGGCACCATGAAAAAACTCAATAGAATAATTTCAAATTCTCAGCAGTAACAGGCAAAAACCAACCACAATTAATTCAAATGCAATGTATGAAAGCTTGTTTCATAAAACAAACATATTATTCTTCACCATCCCGCAGGAATGCTGTGTGAATGTCATGCTGTATGACAGAGTTATATGGGGGAGAGTCTATCTGCCTAAGGCAGGGTTGAAGACCTACCAGCCCACTCGGTGCCTCTACTTTGTACACTACCCGCAAACCTCCATCATCATCATCAATGGATGGAGGGCCAGTTACAGTGAATTCATCACCCAGGTTTGTTTTATTTCAGATATCGGTTGATTTATTATTTTTTGCTTTAGTATTGTTGGGTCCTTCGTGGCCATGTGGTTAAGGTGCCGGACATAGAACTCAAGGGATCTCAGGTTCAAGCCCCACTGACACCTCTGGTTTCGTGGGAGTGACCTTTGGCAAGTCACTTCAGAGCAATAGTTTTATGCATGGGCCCTGCTTGGCCAAGTAGTAAAGTTGGCTGCCTTAGAACTTGGGGTACCGTGTTTCAAGCCCCACCGACACCTCTGGTTTCGTGGTGGTGACCTTTGGCAAGTCACTTCAGAGCCCTAAACTAGTACTGGTGGGTCTAGGAAAGCTGTTACATAATTGAAAAATTGTTGATAAGGCATTTATCACCATACAAAAAAAGAGCTGTCTGGTGAATTTGGGAAATCAGTAAAATAACTGCAATGGTGTTGACAAGGTGTTTTACTCTATAGAACAAGCAAACAAATAATTTTCATTGCTGCAAGGTTTCATAGTGATTTTTTCTGATTTTGTGTCAATGAAGACTTAGTGTTATGTCTTTTTCAGTGTTTTGTCGGGGCGTTTGGCTATACTGGTATCACAGACATATCCTTGAATGGGCATCATCAAGAATCATTGGCTGAACTGGCAATCAATAAACACTCTCAGGTATGAAATAATCCCACCGTAAAGCAACTTATTTCGAAATGGCCTGTTAAAAGTTCCCAAATTAAGATTAAAACATTATTTCTCCCTATTTGTCCGGTACTGGACAGACCCTTTCCCTAAATTAAAGAAAATCACTGAGTAAATTTACGTAAAAAAACATTTGTTCCTGAAGACTTTTGGACAAGCTGGGTCATACAGACAATTTTGCAATCTCTGCCTTGATTATGGCCATCTGATCAGCTCATATTATAACAGGGGTGGACACAAACTGTGTTGCTTGATCCAGAGGATTGTAATTTGTAAGGAAGAAGCCATACTTTTGTAAGCTTGGGGTTATATAGTGATCCAAGATGTATGGCTTTTAATTATTATTGTGGCCACATGACAACAGTTTTATTATCTTATTGTGGTTTGTCGTTATACAAGAAACTATTTCAAAGCCCAAACCGCAAACACTGCCATGGGTCCTGCATGGCCCATTGGTTAAGGTGCAGTACTTATGACAGGGGGGTCCGCAGTTCAGTCCTCATCAGTGTCACTGTTTTTTTTTGTGGGGTGTCCTTGATCAAGACATCGCAGAGCCCTGTCTGGTGTTGGTGAATCAAGGAAAGCAGTAACTTAACTGAAATACCTGTAGACACTGCTTTAAACCCATAAAAAACATAGACTGCCAAGGAACTGAAAACTGGTGCAAGACAATTTTAAACCCATTTACAAGAGAGAAGATCTGACTTTATCTTCATACTGTTTGTGAAAGATAATCGATGGTTCAATGCAAGACTATAGTAAGTGCTTCATGTTTTTGAAGCACTTCCTATAGTCTTGCATTGAACCCATGTCATATTGTTTAAAAAATGTTATCGAGGATTCATTGCAAGACTATAATAAGTGCTTCACAAATATGAAGCACAAACTATTATCTTGCATTGATCCCATGTTATTTCATTTGAGAAAGATTACCCTGGATTCAATGCAAGACTTTAGTTTGTGCTTAATGTTTGTGAAGCACTTACTATAGTCTTGCATCGAACCCACATTATACGGTGATGCTTTTATTCCCCAGGGTGGCTTTACTCGATTCCGACGGGAAAGACGACTCAGTGGTCCTGTTGAGGAGAGTCCGACTAGGAAGCGGAAAGGTGAGGCAATAAAGGACTTTTTTTATTAATTGAACAGAACAGACATTTATTTCATGACTTGAACACTTAAGGTTCATCATCAACATATACACATACATGAAATAATGGACAATACATGTAAATACAGTTATAAACATACAAAAAAAAGCGAAAATAGTGCTTAATATGTAAACATCAGAAATAAAAAGTACACAATATAGGGCAAGAATGCCTCATTACATTTGTCTTACTAAATTTAATTGTTAAGTTGGCTTATTCTCTTCTCTTTGGCTTTTTTGGAATGAATTCCCTATATGCCGTTGAACATATTAATGTTTGAACTCTTTAAAAGTTTAATGAATTTAAACATACTAGTATTTCTATAGTAAAACTGTTGTATATATTTTCTCTTATATCTTTATAAAATGGACTTATTGATTTAAAGTGAAATTCGTCTTTTAATTGGTCTAAATTACAAAGTATACATTTCCTGTAAGATTTTGAGTGTTATTTGCTTATATTTTCAATCACAAAGTGTTTTGTTTTAAGTCCAAGCTTTTGAACAATCTGTTGAAAAAAACAACCTTTCTTGACAGAAGATAGCCAAAACGTAGTAGGGGTCTCAATTTACAAGGAAGAGTAGAATGCGTGAGCGGGCTTGATAGATCAGTTGGTAGAGCATTCACACGGTTTGAGGAGCTCCAAGGTTTGAGTCACGGTCTGGCTGCAGGTTTATTTCCTCACATTGGTTACAAAAAGATAATCAAACCAATGCAAAATACGAAAACTAATTTACAGCTAAGGGAATAAACGCCATTCTTAATTTAGCAGAGCCTTGAAAATACATGATTTAAAATTGAAGTCAATGTTAAAAAGCAAATCTCATAAGCCACAGATGTATGATCCCTTCTATAACATGGTAATGGACTTACCTTTTTAGCACCTGACGAAGTGTTGGACGATAGGATAGTGGATGAGAACAGAGCTGATAAGCGATTAAGGTTGGAAGCTCTTGAAGATGTCTTTGGCGAGGATGTACAACCAATGTTAGAGAAGATTGAATACAGGGTTGGTTTATTAATTTGATTTCAATTATAACTGACATAGAAAAGATTGAGTACAGGGTTGGTTTATTAGATTGATTTCATACATTACTGATAATATTCTAAATAAAGCACATTCTTGGATGCTTTGTCTTTGATGAAATCCTGGTAATGGCATTTTGATATTGATGAAAGGCAGTCTACTGACTAACTTAAAGGTCATATGTACAGGTTGGGTTTATTTCATAAAATTAAAATATGAAGTAAAAGAATCACATTGAAATTATTTGCAACATTCTAGCATAACGCATTACGCCATAAATCACCGTCATAGCGCACCGATTAATAAAAGTTCGTATGACTTACTTCCCTTTGCTGTGACGTCACTCGTGATCCACTGAATGCGCCATGTAAAGGGCGTGAAGAGCGATCGCTGGTTAGAAGTGGTGTTTTTCTTCAAATAAACGATCCTAAAGTCATTGTTTGGATTGACAGCGTATTTTATTTATTAAATAAGATTCATTTTATAAGAATATCAATTTGAAAAAAGATAAATTAATAACTTAACCCGTGAATTTGCATGGATTTGTCATTGCGTAAACCTGTTCATATGAAAGGAACGGCTTGAAATTTGGACGATTTTCCTTGAAATAAATGATTCTTAAGTCATTGTTTGGATTGACAGTGAATTTTCTATACTGGATATTTTTCATATTATAAGAATATCCATTTGAAAAAAATATTTTAGTGACTTAACGCGTGAATTTACAAGGATATGTCAATGCGTTCATATGAAAGGAACGGCTTGAAATTGGGATAATTTTCCTCGAAATAGCAATCCTTAAGTCAATGTTTGGATTGACAGTGCATTTTCTTTATTGAATATGTTTCATATTATAAGAATATTCTTCTGAAAAAAAGAGTAAGTGACGTAATGGGTAAATTTGAAAGGATTTGTAAATGTTTTCATATGTAAGAATCGGCTTGAAATTTTGACGATATTTGTGAAAACAGCTATTTTTATTAATATTTGTTGAAAAAAAAACACGAGTACTTTTTCGTCAATGATCGTGTATAAGCATTAAGGTTTTAATTGAGTAGTAAACAAAGACATAGATCTGAATAAACGAATTGTCTTAAAACCGTACATCGTATAACTATTAACTGTCAAATTCACCCTGCATTGTCTTATCAATATGTATGAAATGAAACGGGAGAAGATCATAAATTGCGAACAAACAATCCGTATTATAACCCAACTTACTTGTGATACGAAGGTTATCCTTTAACTCACATTTTCACCACACATCAACTTATTTGTGATACGAAGGATATCCTTTAACTCACATTTTCACCACACATCCAAATTTCAAAACTAATCACTGGCACATTCAAGAGTATTTGTTAAAATCATCCGGCAACTTTCCAGTAACTCCACCCCCAGTAAAGGGTATATCATTTCGAGATTAATTCCGATGTCGTCTTTCTAGATCAACTGTTTTGACTTAAGAATTGTTCTTCATATTCACTTTACATTTATGTTCGTTTTCTCTCGTGTAAGTAGCCTTGACATATTGAGCATTTAATTTTCGGACAGGTTTAATAATTAACAGCTAAAACAAAAAAATCGCCATAGTTTATTTTACTAACAACCTTAAATAAACATATTTGAATTTATTTGTTATGATTTTGGAATTTAAATATCAATTTGACAAAACTTGATTTTGATGTTAAAACATTGTTTTTATTGAAAACATAGAGTTAATACCGTTTTGGTGAATACTGATTATCATATACTTATTGAAGTGTCAAACTATTCTAATAGAAAAGACAACATGTTCACTTCTTTGGATATCATAACGACAAAGTATCAGACGTAAGTCACATTGATAAATATGTCCTGACACACCTTATCAATCTAAACATCCTGTGAGAGTTTGGTTTTATTTGGTTATATCTTAACAATGGATTTTTTAGATAAATTTAATTGCCGTGCATTGAAAGTGTGAGATTTGACGCTTGTTATTTCATGTCTGGAATAGCAGAACGTGTCAGACCTGTTAATTAACAACAGAGATATTTAAGAGATTAACGCCAGAGGCTATCTTTCGCCTAAACAATAAAGGACTTGCGACTTGAAACAAACTGTGCAAATGTGGCAGATTGGTGTTAATTTGCATCACGACCCTTAATCCTTGTAATGTCCGATGTTTGTTGATTGACCCTTTGTATGCTTTGTATGTGAGGTAAACTGACAATAATCAATTAAATTGTAAACAAAGAGATAATGTTCAAATGTGTAAATTATATATTTAGTGATCTTATTACTAAATTATCAATATAAATTTGTAATAATCATGTTTGAACACCTGCATTTCAGTGTGACATACGTCATTTAAACCAATATTACCAATGGCAAAAAAATGAGGTGTGTGATTCAAATAATTCCGAAAAGCAGACGCTTAAGTTAAGATCGAACCCATTATCATTTGCGTTGATGAGTTCAGAGACAGTTTGCGGATATCAAATATTCATTATTTTGAATTTTCATTCAAAGACAACGGCAGATAAAAGAAACTTGCTTGTTTTAATCAGTTTGTTATCATAGCAATCAACGTACATTTTTCATTTTGTCTCATTTATGTACAATGGCAACGTTTCTACGATTATGTTAAAACATAAAACAAGTTTTGCAAATAAGAACAAGATGCCTTTAAGCGTTTAAAACCCAAAGACATGGATATACAATAACTTATGATGTTAGATGAAATTAACATATTCTTGCAACCCTTTGAATTCTTAAGTAATATAATCGTAAAGCAGCCTAATTAAGTATTCCTGACTAAGTATGTAGCATAGTTAATCTGTTCCAAACAAAACTCACTTGGCGAGTAAGAGAGGCATTTAAAGAAATTAACTTTCAAAAAAGGTGTAATCAACGTGATTTATCCTTTTCTTGAATTTATCTACATTTACACAGTGCAAATTCTATATAAAGATCTAGCAAGACTAGTGAATGTTGTCGGTGTGTTTGAAATAAGGGAAATATAACGGTTACTCAATAAGTAGAATGAATTTGAAGCGTCTTCACCTGTATAAATTACTTTGAATTGAGTCCGATCATTTAAAGATCAATAAAATCAATTCTCTGGAAACGCCTAACAATGCGTTAACTTGCCGTCTTCGAAGTGAAAGTAACACCGCCTACTGTTCTTGTTTGGGGAATATATCTTTTGCTTATTTGTAAAGTAAACACGGTCCAGTTTACTTATCGAAACTTTTTGCAGCTTTTATGTTCGTCGGAAAACGGAAGAAACTCGCATCCCTGCGACCAAAAGCAGAATAACACCAGAAGACCTGTCAAAATACCATATTCAATATCCAATTAACGTTTCCCAAAACACAATTCAACACTTAAAATGTCCAAAATTTGTGCAAAAACACCGTCGTTACTGAGAACTAGATTCTTTTTACTGATAGTTCATATGACTTTGAAGCACAAATGACGTCACAACAAGGGAGATAAGTCATTCACGAAACTCGATAAAGGTGAATGAAAGTAGTCAAAAACAACATTTTTCGCTTCCGTATGGGAAAAAAATCATTACCTCCGTCATAACGAAACCATAACCTAATTCAAAAACCATAATTAAAGAAAATTTTGTTTATCGGGAAATATGACCTTTAAGGAATGTCTTTATTTCTTACCAGCCCTAATGAGAAGTGAAGTGTGGGGTCTTCCTCCATCTGTTTTGAGTTGGTCATGCCAATAAAACTGAAACAATGATGACATGATTTAAAAACCTATACAGAGAAGTTTAAACAATCAAAAAATATATTTTTGCAACGGCACTTTATTTTGCCTTTCAAATTTTCTTGAACAAGAACATTAGATGAATATGTTTTGATACTAAAATGAGAATTTATCGAAGTCAAACACAGGGTTTTCATTAAGATTAAAGTAAAAGATTAAGGTTGAGATCTAACCAATTCATCTAGACAACTCCTTTTATCAGACTTTAGGACTGGGTATGAAGTAACCGATGAACAAGGTATTTTAAATGGTGGTTTTCATGAGCAATCGGTTCTTGATGAAAACCCTGCAACATATTCTTATTTTGTTGCATTGTTTTCAAAGGATAGTTCATTACAATGTTTTCAAAGGGTGATATTAATTTATACAAGAGAATTGAATATAAATGCTATCCATTTATGTCTTTTCCGTAGGTTGAACTAGCATACAGAGGAAAAGAGATGACAGAGGAGATAAAACAGTCGGGGGAACTATTCAAAAGTAAAGTGATTTTCAAGGGATCTAGCGTGTTAGAGGGATTGCGTAATCTGGCCGAGCACGGTTATGCCTCAGTGCCCTTACCAAAACACTTGTCCTGTGTGCCAACAAGGGCACGGAACTATTTCCTCCTTAGTAAACCAAGAAAAGAGAGCGATAAGTCTAGAACTGCCTTAGGTGTAACTGGCGTAGATAAAACTAACACAACACATTCAGAAACAGCACCGACCAAAACTGCTGCTTTTTCGCGTAAGGAAAACAATGCAAGAAGGACATCTCCTAGATCACAAAAAAGGTAAGGTTTTTTTTGTGAACAGGATAGTTGTTTCTTCTTAACTCTTTACCAAACATTAAATTTTCGACTGTCCAGAATTAATAGAGTTTGGAGACGACATTTCAAAATGTGATAAAATTAAAAATTATCTTCTGATAGGTCAGAAAACATTGTAGGAAAAGGAGATATTGCTCGTTTCGAGCAATCTCTCCTTTTCCAACAATGTTTTCAAGAGTTGTCTGCAACAAACTGGTCAAATGTCGATATTGTTTGGTAATGGGTTAAACAATTCTTGAAAAAGTGCCAATGGATATGACTTTTCAGTCAGTTAGTTGCAAACTATCATGAATGCAATTTTCATGTTTGTGTTCAAATAGATTAATTGTAAAGAAAATAATTTGATGTGCATTGCACCATGTGATAGTTTGGGGTCTGTTTTGTTATAACATCGATGATGTTCATTACAGTTTGTGTCATAGTGTTTGATTTTGATTGCAGTCCTTTTAAAGGCCCATTAAAGGAGATTAATGCTATATCAAACTATATTATTTGGTAAACTTTTGGACAGATTCAAATAGTTATCACCAATAAACACCATCAGCACAACTTAAATGCGAAAGTAAACCAGAAATAACCCAGATTAGCAAGTTATATAATTCAGATTTCTTATTTCTTCACCTCTGACCTTGACAGTTGATACACACATTTTTGAACCGACCTATCAGAATTCGTTTTTTTGAATTTGTAAACAAACAGGTTGTTGATAAACATGATTGAAATGGAGACAACTATATTTCAAGCACAAAGTAACTTATTTTAAATTAGTCTATTTAATAGGGTCTCAATGCATTCCTAAACTAATTATCATGACCTTTATGAACATAATAAAAGAACTCCATATATTTTTTCAGTAATTCATTTGTACTCCTCTCCTTTGATGTGCCTTTAACACCTTGGTGATGAGTCTGCATTACTTGGAACCACATTGCCAATCTTTGCATGGCTTCAAAACTTTACTGTCCTGTAAAGGCAGTTTTGTTAGGGGTTTTCCACCATCTTTATGTACTTTGAAGCGATGTTAAACTTTGACAAACAAACTATCAAATCATTATTGTAAATCATGAGCAAACTGATTTATGCATACTATGAAATATTGCTTTCAGTGTTTTTCAGTGTGTGTAACGAAATGTTAAATCATCTTTTTTTATATATGAACAGTGATAGTTTATCATTACGTTTGTCAATTATTTGTAAGGACATACTCTCACACTATCTGATTTCTTTATGGTGGTTATTTGACACTTTGAATGATGTTTTACGTTTTAAGATAGTTCTTTTATTGTTCATAAGGCATTTGTTTTTAACAAACATGTTGTCCTTTTATTGTTTATCAGGCATATGTTTTAACAAGCATGGTGTTCTTTTATTGTTCATCAGGCATGTTTGCAATAATTTGTTTGGTGAAGTGTTTAAGGAAATTTGAATTTATTGCTTTTCTGATAAAATGTTGAAAACCAGGCTTTAACTTATCCAAATTTCCCAAGCCTACAATTAATTTGTAATACTGTTTTCTAGACATTGTTCATGAACAGAAAGTGTAAAATGGGGATTTTGATCATAAGCTAAGGACCTCCATGGCCTAATTGTAAGAGTACATAACACTAATTCTAAATCATGCCACTCTCCACATGGGTTTAATTTACTTAACCCTTTCCCAAACAAAAAATTTTCTACTGTCCCAAATTGAAAGAGTTTGCATAAGACATTTCAAAATCTGATGAAATTGAAAAATAATCTCCTGATAGGGGAGAAAAAACATTGTGGGAAAAGGAGAACTTGCTCGTTACGAGCAATTTCTCCTTTTCCTACAATGTTTTCTTAAGCTGTCTGCAACAAAGTGGTCAAACGTCATTATTGTTTGGAAAAGGGATAAGCCCTAGATATCGAATTCATTGAGAGATAGTCTCTCGGCTTACTCATGGAATGCCCCGATGGCTCTAACTATGTTGACCAGTCATTATGAGGGAGTTATATTTTGAGTTTTCCTCCATCATAACAAGCAAAGTACATTGTATTGATTTATTACTGAGATACTGTAGATGCTATGTAGAGCCTATATAAAATAATCAAGTAAATAAAGGATTTAGGATAATTTCAGTTAAATGTTTAGAAGTATTGCTTTAATGTTGCACTCTCAGCAAGATAATATAAGATCATTATTTCTTTTTTTTTTGTATTTGTTTCAAGTTGGAAAGGACAATTATAAATGTATGAATTCTTTCCCTTAATAGTGAAGATTAAAACTAGATGTCTCATTCATAAATGTTATTGTAAATACCATGCTTAGTTTAGTCTGATGTGATGATTTTACATCCCATTTACGCTTCTTTAATGCTCTTGCATAAGAACCACTGTTGCAAAAAAATCAATTGCTCATAACAAGCTAATTCTCCTTTTGTCACAATAGTTTCTAGCTTAACGAGAGCTACATATTGAAAGAGTTATTAACATTAGAATTTTTTGTCGATGATTGCCAGTAAAGAAATTGAATAAAGAAATTGAATCGATATTTTAAATAAAGGCAAACAAACCTCTGACAGTAATATTTTGCTTACAGTCATTTTTTTCTGAATAAACTTGAATTAACCATGATCAATGTCATGTGTGTGATATTGGGAGTTTTGGAAATAAAACATTTCCCTGTTATGTATTTAATAAGGATGATTCATAAAATTTCTCAAGTTATTTGCTACATTTATGTTGAAATGACAAATTTTACTCTTTGCTTACTGCACTTTCTTGCTGACAGCATTTTTGAACATTTCAAGAAAAGGAGAATTTGTTTTCCACTAACACATTTATCCTTTTGTAACAATAATTTTAATGTTAACAACAATTAAGACATTTTACCTTGATCTTTTATTTTATTTTAAGTTTTTATCATTGTTTCCTATCTCATTTTCAAATGAATAGGAACTGAGACTGTCTTTTTATTTTGTTGTGATACTTTGCCTAAGCGTTTTTAATGTTTATTTTATTCAATTCTGTATTGATTCAAATGCTATCTTTAAAGAAGTAAAGTGTTTAAAGACAGGTTATAAATTTCGCATTAGTTTTTATTTCGCTCCTTTACTCTGTGGGGGTCACCTTCATCATTCCATAAGGAAGGTGATGGGGCCTCCGTGGCCTAGTGGTTAGAGTACAGAACTTGAAATCACATGGCCCCTCTCCGCATGGGTTCAAATTCTGAGAGGGATATGGACTTTCATGAAAGGCAGTCTCCCGACTGACTTACGGAATGCCGATGGTTCTATCCGCCTTGACCAGCCCTTATGGGCAGTTGAGTATGGGGTCTTCCTCCATCATTAAGAGTCGGGCATCGCTACATAACTGAAATAATGTTGATGTGATGTAAAACCCATATTAAAAAAAAAAAAAGGAAATGGACGAAAGGGTCATGTGAGGCCCAGTGGTTAAGATGACAGACCTAGAACTCAAGGGTTTGAATCCCATCAGAACCCTTGGTTTTCATTTTGTGGGAATGTCCTTTTGCTAGACACTTTTAAGCCCTTGCTATGTACCATAACTAGAAAATTGGTGGCACTGTCCTTAAACCCAATAAAGGCGGACGAGTTGTAAGGTGGTAAAGTGCAAATGTATATGTAGTAGGGGTCTTGATTTACAAGGTAGAGTTAAATGTGTTAAGTGAGCAGGACAGCTCAGTCGGTAGAGCAATTGCACGATTTACGGAGGTACCAGGTTCAAGTCCTGGTTTGACTGCATGTTTCTCTAACCTTGGTTACATATACAATGACTTATGAATGGGTCTCATCTTCTTTCCCATTCAAATGGTTAACCTGCCTGACAGACAATTAATCTACCGAAGAATTGGATTCTCATCCATTACAATGCATCTTTTATTTGTTTATATGGGGTTTTACATTACATCAACATTATTTCAGTTATGTTGCAAAAACCTAATCTTCAACTGCTCATAAAGGCTGGTCAAACTCGATAGAACCATTGGTGCTTTGTAAGTCCGTCGGGAGATTGCCTCTTGTGAAATGCCGTCATCAGGATTTAAACCCATTAGGGGAGGGGCTATGTGATTTCAAGTTTTGTACTCTAACCACTTGACCAGGCCATGGAGGCCTCCTTATACAATGTATGAACTGTCATTGTGTGAATTTGGGTCCTGCCTAGCATATGATTAAGGTAGTTTGACTTGTAGCTCAGGGGGTCCATGGTTCAAGCTCCTCAGACACCACAGTGTCATGGTGGGAGTATATTATATCCCATAAAAGCCATTACATAACTTTAAAAATGATGACATTACTTTGAACCCTATGAAACATAAAGAGATATATGTTTTTTTTTAAATCAAAACAGGTTGATGTGACCTATATATATTTTTTTTAAATAGTTAATGAATCATTTGCTGCATATTATTCTTCGTGGCCCGGTGGTTAAGGTGGCGGACTAAGAGCTCTGGGGTCAGGCTTTTTGTCTCACCAACACCTCTGATTTCATTAAAGTGGCCCTTTGCTAGTCACTTAAGAGCCCTAGCCTAGTATTGGTGGATCGATGAAAGACGTGTTAAGTAACTGAAGAATGATATGGCATTAACCCTCCCCTCCCCCCCAAAAAACTTTTCTCACCAATGAGTTATGCTTATATTGGAGAACAGTCAGCAGATTGGAAAAAATATATGGCAGTACTTGTGAGGAAATACTAGATGTATGGAAAAGAGTACTTGCTGCTGAGATATGACTGGAATATTGTTAATTAAACTGGCAAGCCTAAAAAAGTGGTATGTAAATTCAACGGACTCAGAATGCTCCGCACCCTTAGCCCCAAAAAAACACTAATAACTCAATCAATCCTATTTAGAAAGCTGCCACAATTATAGAGTGAAAATATGTGGGTTTTTATTTCAATTGATTGTCGATACCATTTTGTTAAATACATATAAAGCTTCAGCTGAAAAATTGCTTCTTTCATAGCAATGGTTTCTCTGGTCCTATGCAGGTGTGTATAAAGAATTTTTCGAGTGGGGCTTATACATGGCCTTTGATTACATTCAAGGGAAGTAACCAAAATAATCGGATTATCTCCCTTGCATTAACCGTTATTGCCTTTTTAAGTTTAAGAAGAAGAAATCTTACTCGGATGATCCAAACCGTAGCTGTGTTAATACGTTGATTACTCGGACTAGATTATGGTACTTTTACAATTTAATTTCACAATAGGTCGTCTCCCAGCTGATCTAATGTATGTCGATGGTTTTACCCAATCAGAACTACTCGGGTATTTCCGTGAGCTGTGAAATACACCTCGGATATAAGTGTAGGGTTACAATTTTTCGGATAGATCGGCATCCGGCAATTAACACTTTTTATAAGCGTGCACATTAAGTAGTTCAATGTGTATGGAAGTGTTGGACATCCTTTTAAATCATTGTTTATCAGTAACTCATACCAAATGGCGAAATTGTTGTTGTGACATGTATAGTTGTTTCCTCAATCAAATTTTACGACTTTTAAGATATCGCATTTAAGATCTATTTTTAAAAACGAAAGTAGAGTGACGCCATTCTTGCGGGAAACAATATGGCGTCATCCCTATTATTTCAGAGGTGTTTATTGGATAAACCCGATGTGGTCAGATTGGGTTCTACCTTTCCATGCGTTGTTGGCAGAAGTTAAGGGTTTAACCCAAACTGTTTTGAGCTGCAATCTATAAAACTGAAATACCGTTGACTCGATATAAAACTCCATAAAAAAAAAGCAAAACACATTTTTAGGCTTTACAGTAGGGGCAAGCAAGATGAGAAATTATCAGTATATACAGGAATTGTCTCTCTCCATATTAGAATGACACAGGGTTAGTCGCTTGCTTAACCCTTTACCAAACGCCAAATTTTCGACTGTCCCAAATTGAAAGAGTTTGTAGAGGACATTTCAAAATGTGTTGAAATTGGAAAAAAATCATCTGATAGGGCAGAAAACAATGTGTGAAAAGGGGAAATTGCTCGTTGAGAGCAATTTCTCACAATGGTTTCAAGAGGTGTCTACAACAAAATGGTCAAATGTCATGAGTATTTTGTAATGGGTTAACCCTTTCTCAAACAACAAAATTTCGACTGTCCCAGATTGAAAGAGTTTGTAGACGACATTTCAAATGTGATGAAAACCTTGTGGAAAAAGGAAAAGTTGCTCGTCACGAGCAATTTCTCCTTTTCCCACAATGTTTTCTAAAATTGTTTGCAACAAAGTAAGCAACTGTCGTCATTGTTTGGTAATGGGTTAAACGTTTATCTAGATGAAAGTTTTCCTCAAACTTTCCTCTTTATTCACTTTTTAAACCCTTTATAGTTGGAACTCATTAGAATCGTGTCGACGAGACAAAATAGGATATGTCTCTGCGTATTTGAAACACTGTACACAAGACCGAAATTCGCTCTCTTATCAAGACCGTTGAATACATTTATTTAGAACCATGATGAACCATTTAGCTATCGTATCGTTGAGGAAGGGATTTTTTTTGTGCAGAACACATGTGATTAAGTATCATTTGTATATTTATTTCGATAATATATGTCATCCACTAACAATTGCTGAATCCTTATCAAATTAAATAAAAACAATTTTTATGCAGTATGCCGTTGACAAGGTTTGAAACCTTTCGCGGAATAAGGAAAAAACACTCTTTGTGAGTAAGACTCCCGACAAAGAATTGCTTGTTAATTACTCCACTTCCGCCGGTTTTTGACAGACAACTATCAATGTATATATTCTCACGTCGCTTTTGGATTCAACTACACGTTATCGGAATTGCTTTATAATTTCCCAATTATATCATTGCGAGTTCCAATTCGATACGGCATCGGAATTGCTTTACGATTTCTCTATTACGACGCTCTCGTATATCATTGCACGTCCAAATTGGATTCATCTACACGGAATTGGAATCGTTTCATAATTTGTCTAGTAAATCCCCGTACGTCGCCTTTGGATACAGCTTTCCGTGATCGAAATTACTTGATAATTACTCAATAATTTTTCTAATATATCCCTAACTTCGCACTTGGATCCCTCAACACGTCTTTGGAATTACTCTGTAAATTTTATTACATATCCCCACAAGTTCTTTAGACGGTTTGAAACTGCCGTGCACTAAGAACTTACGACCAGACATGACATGAGAATCGCTACACGGGTTTTCAGATTAACGGCGGGCTCGCACTATTGACCCAAGACTTCAAAACATGGTGCACTGCTTGCCACAGAATTTGGCCGGTAGGTGGGGTCAATTTCTTTTATATAGAACATATCACTTATGGTATAGGTCTTTGCCCATCATTTCCGAAAATGACCCACCGTGTTCTTTTGCACTACAGGCCAATTTCCCCGTTGAAAAGAATCCGAAGCTCTCTAGCTGCATTATAACAATATTATGTTTCCCCCATATCTCACATCAACACGTCGAGAAGCGTCGAGCGCTCAGGTGCATCCAAATATAACCCATCGTTTTTCCCTTCATGGGCCTATATGACCCAGCCTTTTCTGAAAAAGAATCCCAAGTGCCCTAGCTGCATTATCACAATATTACATATCCCCCACATATCACATCAACACGTCGAGAAGCGTCGAGCGCTCAGGTGCATGCGCATTACACCCAGATGTTTGAGGGGCGTGTCGCTCACAGAGTCCATAAGGGGCGTGTCGCTGATCACACTCAGTTCGCTCGACTCCTCCATATCCATGGCAACGTCCTCCAGCATCACCTGATGCTCCTCGCAGCTCTTCTGGAGCTTTAACTGGTGGATGTCGTGACGGATGGACAACAGCTGACGGGCCAGGAGTTCGTCCTGCGCGCGCATCTCTTGCTGGAAAACGGAAATAGAAAGGGGATGTAAAAAAATAGAATTGGTTAAAAGTGGTTAAGATTGCGGACTTTGTCTCATATCTCGCGTCAAGTGTTTGATGAACGCCGATACTGCTGGTTATATGGGAATGCCCTTTGGCAATATACTTCAGAGCCCTAGTCTAGCACTGATGATTCAATGAAAGCCGTAATACAACTGAAAAATTGATAACACGGTTTGTAATCCCATATTTATATATAAAGGGGATTGTTTTAACACCGTTTCAACATTATTTCAGTCATGTTGCGATGACCTTGTCATAATGATGGTGGAAGACCCCAAATTCGACTGCCTAACACAACCATCAGCCTCCCGAGAGACTATCTCTCAAAAACGACTGTTAATTACATGTACAAGTGAATGCTATGCAAGCAGGAACGTGTATTTGGCAGGGCAATTCATTCGAGATAGAGGGAGACCACTCTGAGGGTTTATTGACAGTCTATAGTATAGCAAATGCTTCACATTTGTGAATGACTTGAGGTATTATTGCATTAAACCATCGTCTTACTATCCATAAAGAATGACTAAGAAGGCATTGACTTATTAGGATTCAGCTCTGATGGGTTTTCTTTCATCCATGACAATCTGACTTCTCTTCACCAAATATACGAACTCACGCGAAGATGGGCCTAGTGATTGTGTGCCGCGAAATCATACTTCCATGGTTAAACTATAAATTCGGCACAAACATATATCATTTTTGCAATATAGTTCATAACACCGAACTTGTTGGGTATTGCGACTATTGTAAAAACTCCTTGAATCGTGTATAAACATTGTTTTAGATATATTTCAATGTGCGGCTCAAATTTAATTGAGACATCCCCACACCCACCCTACCCCACTCTATCACTGTTCGTATCGGTTAGCAAAGCCGGATAAAACCATTGGCATGGTTTGAGAGCTACATTTCGGTTAACAAATTCATATGCTTTACAAATCTTACCAATTCTGACCGCAACCATGCCAGCGCTTTATTAATTCTAGTCTTCCGTTCTTCGGTAAATCCATCGTCTTTCTCTTCACCAGTCACAAGCGTCTCTTTCGCGAAATCTGGTTTTTCTAACACTTTCACCCGACTGAGATGTTCTTGTTGCCAGGCAACCGTGCTTTTCCGCCTGGTGGAGAGATTAAGTCTGGCAGTGGCCGCCTTAAGTTCAATCAAATCCGTATCCGGAACTAAAGACTCTTTATTGCCATTAGTCACGTTATCGTTGTGATCTCGCAGCGCGAGACCGCTGAACGAGAGTTGGACGGTATCAAGGTCAGGGTCGTATTTTGTCCTTGGTACTTCCGCCGAGAAGTCGATGTGCGTTTCGCTGCTGTTCTCGTCGATAACGCACAGTGTAGGGAGCCGCGACTCCCGCATGCTGCTGGCCTTGGGGATTTCGGCTGCTGGGTGGGCGTTGCTTAGTCCGTTCACACGTGATGCGTCATATGACGTCATCAATACGTCACGTGTGCTGTATCTGGAATTAAAAAGGGGAATGCTATAACCAGCTCTACATAGTCGAATATTTACTTTTTGCTTTAATTACAATGTTTCGTTGAGGCATGTCCTTTGTGGCCTAGTGTCAATGTGGCGATCTTAAAACACGAGTCCCTGGTTCGAGCCGCACCGATACCTCTGGTTTTGTTGGAGTAACACTTAGTTAGTCACTTCAGAGCCCTAGCCTAGTTCTGATGGATCCAGGAAAGCCGTTACATAACTGAAACATTGTTGATACGGCGTTAAACACCACAGGAAAAATGAATTCTTAACAATATTTTTATTACAATGTTTTGTTGAGGCATAAGCCTTTGTGGTCCAATGGTCATGGGTGCAATCTTAAATCTCGGGGTCACTGGTTCGAGCCTCGGCGATACCTCTGGTTTCGTTGGAGTAACATTTAGTTAGTCTATTCAGAGCCCTAGCCGAGTTTTGATTGATCCAGGAAAGCCGTTGCATAACTGAAACATTGTTGGTACGGCATTAAATACCATACAAAGAATGAACTCTTAACATTATCTTTTAATAACTATGTTCCGTTGAGTCATGGACCGTTGTGGCCCAGTGGTCATGGTAACGGTTTATAAAAGCGAGGTCCCTGGTTCGAGCCAAACAGATTTCTTTTGATTCGTTTGAGTGACATTTGGCAATTAATTTCAGATCCCTAGCCTAGTACTGGATGATCCAGGGAAGCCGTTACATAACTGAAAAATTGTTGATATGGCGTTAAACACCATAGAAAAAAGGAATTCTTAACAATATTTTTTATGACAATGTTTCGTTGAGGCATAAGCCTGTGTGGTCCAGTGGTTATAATGGCGATCTTAAAAACCCCTGGTTCGAGTCCCGACAATACCCCTGGTTTTGTTGGAGTGTCCGTTTGCAAGACACTTCAGATTCCAAGCCTAGTACTAATGGAAACAGGAAAGTCATAACATACATGAGGGAATTGTTGGCACGACGTTTAATCATAGAAGCATGGAGCAGATTACAAAGTGCGCCTTCAATAATAGCGCTAATCACTACTAAAAAGCAGAATAATGCAATAAGAAAATCAATCATACCCAGGAAGGTTTTCTTTACCGCGCCATAATCGCCACAAGACGCTTATTTCCCCACGTTTTTGATGTCGCTATGTTTAGTAAAGACTTCAGGAAAAGGTTACCGGCTGAACGCCTAGTTTATCCAGTTCTGAAATATACAATGTGTTAAATGATTTGTTTGTTTTCGAGGGGTTTAACATCGCGTCAACATTTTTTTCAGAGAGAGGCCATGTAATTCAAGTTCTGTATGAATGAATGAATGAATGAATTAATTAATTAATTAATTAATTAATTAATTAATTAATTAATTTATTAATGAACGAAAGAACGAACGAGCGAACGAATGAATGGATGAATGAATGAATGAACGAACGAATAAACGAACGAACGAATGAACGAACGAAGGAATGAATGGTATTTTAAGGCGCATCGACAGCTAAGGTCATTTAGCGCACATTATGATGATGTGGATAAATGTATATTGAATAATTTACAGGTTAAAATGTATTTAGTTAAAGAAAAATATTGTGTAGGGTTCTTGGGCCCGTTTCACTAAACTACGTACGCAAGAAATTGTCGTAAGTTTTCACTAAACAGCGTAACTTTACGTTGTGTAAATATCAGCTTTAATCTCTCACCACTAGGCCACGGGTATCTTTGGGCAAGGCACTGCAGAACCGTAAATAGTGCTGGTAAAATCCAGGAAATCCGTAAGATAACTGAAATATTGTTGACACGGTTTTTAATCAAGCATAAACAAACAATTAATGATTAAGCTTTCCGCAATTGCTGATCAATCTGGTTAGGACTATCGAATTTCCGCAATGATAACGACATTCGCATTAACGTTACATCATACGTTGATTAGGAAGTGATAAGGAAGACGTTTCCTTCCAAAGTCGCTACAGCTGTCTCATAACTTTAAGTGGGGATGTTGATATTAATCGGCTTAACCCTTTACCAAACGCCAAATTTTCGACAGCTCCAAATTGAAAGAATTTGCAGACGACATATCGAAGTGTGATGGAATTGAGAAATAATCTTCTGAAAGGGTAGAAAACATTGTGGAAAAAGAAGAAATTGCTCGTAATGAGCAATTTCTTCTTTACCCGCAATGTTTTACAGAGTTATCTGCAACAAATTGGTCAAATGTCGTTATTGTTTGGTAATGGATTAATAGTTGTGATAAGTTAAACAACACAACCGATACCGTCATGTCAAGTGCAGTGATACTACAGATAATCCAGGATGCTAGCTTAATGTCAAACGTTTGGATTTTTTTTCTAATATGGGGTTAAATGCTGTATCAGCAGTATTTCAGATCATTTCACGGCTCTGCTGGATTTCACCAGTACAATAAACCTCTCGGCAGTCTCTTGTCCAAAAACACCCTAACTAAAAATCCCAGTGCCGTTGGTTAGGATTGAACCCAGGATCCCTTTGTCACAAGTAATGCCAAATGTAACTCATCGGGAAAGGGGCTTGGGTCCCCCAGTGATAGTGAAGCGGTCTAAGGACTCGAGGGTCCCGGGTTCGATCTCCTTTAGTATATCTGATTTGTTGGAATATCTTTAAGCATGACTCTTCAGAGCCTTATTCTAGTTCTGGTGAATTTAGTAAAGTCATAGAATATGTTTTTAAATAATTGAAAAAAAGTGTTGACACGGCATAAAACCTAATTTAATTGTATTTAATATTACTCGGGCGTATTCGTTATCTGAGAAATACGCCTCGTTCATAAGTGTAGGGTTACGAATTTTGGGCGATGTTATCCGGCTTAGTTCACGTTTCCTGTAAGCGTCGACTCTAACAAGTTCAATTTATAGTGAAGTGTTGAACATCATTTTACGTCATTATTTTTGGTCAGTCACTCATACATTCATAAATGACGGCTAACTTATAAGTTATAATATTTTTTTGTTTCTTTAAATGAAATTAAAGAGCTATTTTGATATTCAACTTGACAGCTTAATTTGAAAAGAAAAGTTCATTACGATAGTAGTTAGTTAAGAAGCAATACGGCGGCTTACTAATTATGTAAGAAGCGTTTTCATTGGTTAATGCCGCTGATGAGTTATGATTGGCTAATCGCAGAACCTAGGTGCTTTCTAACATGGCTCGCGTTCTGTATTTACTGTTAAGCTATCTTGAGTGTCAAAGTTTAGTATGTGCTCAAGTGACCGATTTTTTTCCTTTAGTTCGGATGTTATCTAAATTATGTGGACTTTAGACAAAGTCAAATATAATAAAATATTATAAAATCGCTTATGATATTTACGTCTTAGAAGCGCCAGGGGAACCGAAATTTCCACCATTGTAAAAAGTTTTTTTTATTGTATGCGGTTTTCGCCCCCTATCATTGTTCCTTTGTTTTAGGTATGGACAATAATTGTACTAAGATAATATTAAGAGTCAATCTTGTTTTAGGTGATATTATATTGTACTGAAATGTATACAAGACATTTATTAAAGGAAGCAATCCATGAACATAACGTCAATTTGAATCGCTTCCTTGCTTCGTTTATCAAAAGACTATTTGATTCTTGTTCCTGTATTAAAACGACTCTTTTCACAGATCAGGATTTTAATCTTTTAAGATTATGATGCCTTAAACGTTAAACTTTCTACGCGTGTGTATTTATTCACTTCTCATCACGATTCACAATCATTTGGTTTAGATACAGCACAATTATCTTGTAGCTAGATGTAATATGTATAGTTAAATGTGAAAACAGTTTATTTAGTAAAACAATTGTTTTTAATTTCCATCCTATGAAAATATCCAAATGGTTAAGAGATCCTGGAAACAGAATAGGCAATGGGAAAACCCTCATTCCACGACTCTGTATGAATACAATTTTCCATCACAACACTGAAGGGCGCTAATCTTGTTTTATTCTTTTTGTCGATGAAAACGCAAATTTTCAGCATCTTCAAGACAAAGAATTAGGAAATGGTCGTTTGTTTAGTAACGAGGATTTCGTGAATCTCTCTTTTAACGTTTGTCAAGTACATAGCAAATTTTGTGAGTTAGTCCCTTTAAGATGAAAATATAAAAAGTCTCCCTTGCTTTTCATTAAGGTTAGTCGTCTAAACCGGTTTAACCCTTTTCCAAACGTAAATTTTCGACTGTCCCAAATTGAAAGAGTTTGCAGACGTTATTTCAAAATTTGATGAAATAAAAAATATTATTCTGAAAGATTGTGGTATTAACGAGCAATATCTACTTTTCCCACAATCATGTTTTCTAGATTCTTTGCAACAAACTGTCCAAATATCGTTATTGTTTGGTAACAGTAGTTTGTTTTTTTATGCAATACCGTGTGCAGCAAAAGATCGATGAGACAGTAAAACCATTTACCCTTAGAATGCTGGGTAATTTTCTAATAATAAATTTGTGTCATCTGCTTTCCAAAACCTTAGATATATGCTCAATTTTGTAAGAGGAAAGGTACTCAGAGTGGCAAAAAGGTCAGATCACAGGCCAGCCGCAAATTTACTTGGCGGCTGACATGGATTTAACCTGTTTGCATAAGCACGAAGTCGGTTCCAGCACTATAAGGGTTAAACACGTTTAAAGAAAACCCTTCTGGCAATAGTGTGACGTTATTCAATTAGGGCTGCAAGCATTTTGACATTATGATAAATGTACCCGCATGTCGCTTTTATATTTAAACCCATTTGGTTAAAACTAACGCCATGCATTTGTAAAGGTTTGCAATTCATACAGATATGCATTATATGTGGATAAAAGGAATACATTTTCGGTGTGGGAAATTTGTCATTTCGCCATTCATTGGCATTTTGTAGCAACATAACCTGTAAATTTAAATGATTTTTAACTTTTGATTTGCTTTTTTACTTTTCTCAAAATCTTACTTTCTTGTTGTTTCAAGTTAACAACTGATTCATTTGAACCAACTTATTTTACATCGATTGTGAAACAATTTTTTACAACTTATAATACTCACTCTCGATTCTGCTTCCTGGATACATAACCAGTACTCGCGCCCAATGCGGATTAACCCATTACTAAACAATACGAAATTTGACCAATTTTTTGCATACTACTCTGGGAAACATTGCGGGAAAACAAGAAATCGCTCTAAACGAGCAATTTATCCTTTTCCCACAATGTTTTCTGCCAAATCAGAAGATTATTTATCAATTTCATCAAATTTTGAATTATTGTCTGCAAACTCTTTGAATTTGGGACATTCCAAAATTTGGTGTTTGGTAAAGGGTTACTGAAAAAGTTGCAAAGCGGACCCCACTATTAAATCGAACCCACGACCCTCGGAGTCATGAGGCCGACGTTATACCTTTGGGCCAATGTTATCCAGTGATCAGATTTTATCTTCTATTTCAGGCGGTAATTTTCCGGACATTTTCCTCTCCTACTAAATTCATATGAAATTCAACATAGAAGCAAACAGAGTGTATCTGGTGAGCCATTTTCCTTTGCCTGAGTGTATTTGACCATCCAAAAGTTAATCATAGCACAGGTATGTGAACTCTTGTGTAAAGTTGCAGTATTTTTGAAACAGTGCTTAATATTCAGTTAATGCTTTACCAAACGCCAACTTTTGCAAGAATTTGAAGACGACATGTCCAAATGTGATGAAATTGAAAAGCACTCGTCTGATAGGGCAGGGAAACAGTGCGAGCTCTTAACGAGCAATTTCTCTTTTTCCCACAATGTTTTTACAGAGTCATCTGCAACAAACTAGTCAAATGTCGTTATTGTATGGTAAAGGGTTAAGAATGAAAGTCAATGATTAACCAACTTTACTTTTCAACGAAAATAAAAAAATATATATATTAAAAACTATTTTATATCCTTACATTAAAAAATGGCTGACTAAGTGGAAACATTTCCAAAGAAAAAATATATGCGTTCTTCATTTCTGTTTTGAACATGTCGTTCGTAAAAAATAATAAAAGCTCGAAGGAAAAAAACAGTAAATACTCCAAAAGAAGAAATGCATACATACATAACGATCGTTTCGGGTATATGTCTTATGGCCATCCAGCAAAGTTAACACTTGGGTCCATAACGATTTTGGAGGACATAATCATTTGTCAATACTGTATATATCTAAACACTTGGCAACATAAATAAAATCCCGGATCAAATAAAATGTTTTCTGCATTGTTTACGATATAGAATATTCATATCACTTGATACTCACTGGTAAGTTTGACACTTTCCTCTTATCGATTGTGTTACTTTAGTCCGTAACTTTCTGTGGTCATTCTCACTTATCCATCACATTTTTTTATTTATCTCGCGAAGAAATGAAATAAATGTAAGTTGTTACACAACATTGTCACACTAAATTAACTTTTTCGTGCACATTCACTTGTCGTTTGCAATTTTCATTTATCCCGTGAAAAATATAGCATAATTCCAACGTTATTGCATTTTCACAATTTCGGTACATAAAAACAGCTTTCTTCGTGCCCATTCACTTTGTCATCACATTTTTCAACAATCTCAAGAAAAAAGCAAAAACATCAATATCCAAATGCTTTTGTATTTTCATAATTTTGAAACAATAAGCACAGATTTTGACTGGACGCGATAACGCGTGCAATGTACAAGTCGCTGCGAGTATTTCACAATGCAATCTACAAGTCTCGACTGTCACTCATGTAATAAACCACTAATTGTGTTTATACCCTTGCTATAAATAACCCTTATCTCGTACTGTCAAATCCGCTGCACAGGGATCACCATTTCCCTTCGCTTTGATTATTAAACCCTTTATGGGATGTGGACGTCTTTGAACCTCGTGTTCATGTTCGAAACGCGAGTTTCACCCTTATAGGGCTGGACCCAACTTCATACTTTTGCAAATAGGTTAGATCCAGGCCAGCCGCCAAGTAAATTGGCGGCTTGCCTGTGATCCAACATGTTTGCTACTCTGAGTATCTTTCCTCAACAGCATTAAGCAGATGTTTAGGGCAAAAAAATCTATTTTTAAAAAAACACCCAGGGTTAAATTTGAACCTATTGTACATGTACGAAAATCGAGTTAAATTTATCAATTTTCCATTCACACTTGCGAATTTTTTGTGAGGGGAATTGTGGGATTTTGTAAAAGAATGATGATACATGTGTTTCCTTTTTAACCATTATTATCCAAAATTTATTCCAGCAAGCAAACAGCGTTATCACTACTGTATGTTTCGTGTCATAGGTCTGGATTACCCATTACACTAAAAAGCCTCCCCTCTGATATCACGACTTTTTCATAAAGCGTGTGAAGTTATTCCGTCAATTATTGACTATAGACCATTTTGTTTTTTTTATAAAACGTTGAAAAAAGACAAGCGAACGAGCGTTTCTGAAAGAGTGTGTTCCCATTCACCCATTCAATTTTATTTCTCTTATTTTTTTATTGAATTATTTTCACTTAAACTTCACAAATATTTCGTTTATTTCGTTTTTCGGAAAATCAGGGATTGGGCTCATGTTCACACTGTTTAAGAATTCGTCGTTTTTGTTGTTGTTTTTTTACTCTCCCAAGCTCAATCGGAAGATCGCATTCCACACAGAAACTGGCTGATTTAGTTCATTTATATAATACGCAGACAGATTCAACAGGGATATATTAAGCGGATACATTGATAAACTGTATCTTAGATAACAAGAATGAGAACATCCTCAGGACTGCGATAAACTCGATAAATCTGGCTCCCGTTTTATCAGTATTCGATTCAATCGACTATTTATAAGTCGGGAACCAGAAAAATGCCCAATATAGATAGAGAGTTTCATTTCAATATTGAGCAACATGCCATTTGATAAGTGAAACATTGGCTAAGCTATTAGATATAAGGTCTAACAGCCATATCGAAGTGTTATTCTCTAAGAGCGTTCTTTATACACTATACATATGTTGAATGATAGGGAAGATTTTCGTCAATTGATAGAGAGTTTCATTTCAATATTGAGTAACAAGACAATGATAAGTCAAATATTTACTAAGCTAATTGATATAAGGTCTTACAGCCATATCGCATTATTATTCTATAAGAACGTCTTCTTTACACCATTTCCTAATTGAATGTTTGAAAAGATTTTCGTCAGAAAGGAAATTAGAGTATATATGACACCTTTCACAGATCATAGGTCTGGATTAAGTTACGCATTTACCCATTTCACTATAATGCCCCTGATTATATGACAGTTTCTTATAACGTGCGAAGTTATTGTGGGTAAAAGAAGAAGTTTCCCCTTGCTAAAATGACCAACTTTTCCCATTCTTACAATTAGTGAAAGTTTCTCCCAATCTCTTTCGATTCTATAGCGATTAACCCTTATAGTGCTGGAACCGACTTCATGCTTATGCAAACATGTTAATTCCAGGCCAGCCGCCAAATAATTTGGCGGCTGGACGGTGATCTAACCTGTTTGCTACTCTTAGTATCTTTATTCATCGAAATTAAGCAGATATTTAAGGATTTGGAAAGCAGACGTCACAAAAATCGATTTTTAGAAAATTACCCAGCATTCTAAGGGTTAAAACTTTGTTTTTCTGCCATATTCGATTTTTGACAACATTAAATGGTCACGTCTTGGTAAGAGTTAAACTTAATGAATAAAATAGAATACACTACAGTGTAACATGAAACCATTAATATCCCATATCAAGTCTCGGTAAATGGGGAATTAAGTCGCTTTATATTCAGACAGTAATTACTATATAGTATATACACACTTCATTAATAACGACCCTTTAATCCATTACCAAACAATAACTACATTTGACCAGTTTTGTTGCAGACGACTCTGGAAACATGGTGGGTAACGGAGAAATTGCTTTTAACAAGCAATTTCTCCTTTTCCCACAATGTTTTCTGCCCTATCAGAAGATTTTTTTCTATTTCATCACATTTTTGAAATATCGTCTGCAAACTCTTTCAATTTGGGACAGTCGAAATTTTGCGCTTGGTAAAGGGTTAAGGCAGCTGGACGTGTTTTATAAGGACACATCATAAGAGGGTAGTCTCCCGACTGACCGACGGAATGCCGATGGTTCTACCCGGCTTGACCAGCCTTTATTGGCAGTTGAGTATTGGCTCTTCCTTCCTCTATCATTAAGAGATGATCGGCACAACATAACTGAAATAATGTTGAAACGATGTAAAACCTACATAAATAGAAACATGTGATAAGAACACATATTTATGTGATCAATAAATTTAGCACGAAGTACCAAAACATAAGCTGGTAGCGAATCCGTCGTTGGAAATAGTAGATCAAGATTAGTTTCTGTGGTTTGGTTTGTTGTTGGACTTTTACACTTTTACATCGCGTCAATAGTATATCTGGTATACTGCGTCTCCTGGTTCATCATGACTTGAGGAAGACTCCCAATCGTATCTACTCGGCAATCCCCGTAACAAGTCGGTAGATATACCTCGTAGGCAGTACATGAATACACCAGAAATCCTGGGGTAATTCGCCTTATTTCCGGCGGATAACGCAAAATGCACACAGGCACTAAATATGTATTTAAATACACACAAATTGGTTATATATCACAATTGAATGTTTGTTTTTACCCTTTTCATTAAAGATGACCATATCAACACATCTTTGATTCATACTTTGTCAATCGTATCTACTCGGCAATCCCCGGCTTGTGCCGGGGATTTCCGAGTAGATACGATTGCAAACGGACATGCCCTTCGTTGCTGACCTACTTTCAAAAATGGCTCCCCATTGCCTCCGAGGTTATTTTAAGAAATGGCCGAGGTGTTCCGAATGGAAGACTCCTTCAGTTACTGAAACTAGTGCCGCTCAAGACGGGTTAAAACGTCGGTATAACGTTTGTCAGCTGGGAGACTAGCTTTCATGGGAGTTCAAGTTCGAGTCTTTTTGACCGAGTGATTTTAACCTATGCAAAGAGGGGCTTAATGATTTCAACCTCTGTACTCTAACCACTAGGCCATGGAAAAGGCCCCTCTCCTTGAATACAGTAGGGAGTTTCGAGTTTGATATCCGGGTTTGCTCAATATTTTTTCGAGATGTTTTTGTTCAATATTAACTCCAATGCATAGTGTCGACAATGCGACATGATCAACCCGTCTCCCAACAACAGAACAACTGTATTCATAGGAGTCAACAATCGTCAGCTTTGGAAAGGAGATTTTGTATTTTCCGCCAATATATCGTATGTTTTGTTGAAACGACATACTATCTGTGATAAAATCAAACAACTGATATCGGGTGCAAACCTTTCTTTTTGTACCCGCATTTTAAACTGGAAGTTGTATTAAAGAATGGTAAAACTGTTTAAGAGTCACTTCAGATATGTTACAACACACAACACCAGGTTTTGAGTATCACGAGATGAATACATTTTACTTGTGGCAGAATCTATGATTTTTAGGGGATTTTTTCAAAAAGAATAACATGAAAACCAAGAGTATTATTTCCTTACGACATAATAGTTATTTAGCATATTGAATTTGGCGCGATTGAAGGGGAAGAGGTGTTCGTTTAACCACCCATTCATTATTTAGAAACGACTGTAACAAAAGGATAATTTGCTCGTGATGAACCATTTATCCTTTTGTCACAGTGTTGTCTTCCATAAAAGTTAAACTATAAAAAGCAACAACAACAAAAACATAAGTTCAATGTTTGTTTTTGCGCTCAGGAGTTGTTTTCATTTCGGAACCAGTCAAAAATCAACATTTGGGGGAGAAATAATGACTTTTGAAAAAGAAATATGTTTCCGCAAGGAAAAGTGTTTGGAATTCACATATCCATTACAGTGTTACATTTGTTCTACGAAGGCGGTGAAGCCCAACTGTACGGTAATTACTTTTGCAGACATATGATACATGCATAAGGGCATAATGACGGTATACTTTGTATTGTTTCGTCTTTGTAACTCCTGGGGAAGAGATTTGCCGTTGGTTTGATCGAAAGAGAATCGCCTGGAAAGCATTTTACTTAACGAATTAACCATTTACCAAACGCCAAATTTTATGTCTGGCACAGATTGAAAGAGTTTGCCGTCGACATTTCAAAATGTGATGGAATTGAGATTTAATCTTCTGGTAAGACAGAAAACATTGTGGGAAAAAGGAGAAATTGCTCGTTACGATGATTTCCAGAGTCGTCTGCAACAAACTGGTCAAATGTCGTTATTGTTTGGTAATGGGTTGAAGGTGATTGTTCACAAATGAGAGAATTTGAAAGTTAAAATAAAATGTCGTTGAAACAGTACACTTTTTGTATTGTTTGATTTACAATTAAAAGTAGCTATTGAAAGGATTTTTAATTCAGGAAGCGTAAATCTATCTAAGAAAGTATAGTTTATATGCAGTAGATCACAAAGTCAATACTACTCTTCTGGATTAAGATATATGTTAATTAACTGTGTACATTTTTTTTAAGAAATAAAAAAAAAAGCTAATTTGTTCTTCCAATGACTATTATCCAGATTTGTATTATACATCTGAACAGCTGTTGTGCAGATTAAAGAAAAAATCGTTTTAAACTTCGAGATTTCCCCTCATCTGTGAACAAGCACCTTTAAGGAAAATATTCCCGCAAGTCAAAAGTAATAATCATGGATAGTGTCTACAAATAAAGTACAATATTGCAATGTGACTCGTCAATAGAAGTGTCTTGGAGAGACGATCCCAATGACGTGTTATTTTGCAAATTTGCTTATCTCATTGTTAAAATAAGAAGGAATGTCGTTCAGAACCTACGTAAAATTTTAGCATATAAACTGTATTGTTTAAAGCTACAATGATCTGTTAGCTGCGAAATGGCCTATCATGCTGTAATGCTTTGACCATACATATTAAGAAAACATACATAAATCAACCGCTTTTTCCCTAATCGCTCTCTTTTTGTAATTCACATTTGTGAAAAAACGAGCTAAAACGATCTAAATACGGATTTGAAGGTATTGAAGGATATGAAAACGGCATTGGAGGCACGTCAACTATTCTTAAGCGTTCATAATCATACACAGCAATTTTAATTACCTTTTTTTAATAATTTCTTCACTCTTTGATAATCAAATAATGCTTTACGTGTTTAGTATAGCTTTCCTTACAAACCACATGGTATAATACTTTGTTCAAACTATGTATAATATGACTATGTACTATGTACCTGTTTAATAAAATATGTTCTGTTCTGTAATATAACGCTCAAATTTGAATTAAAGAGCAAATTGGTGATTCAGATGTAATGAGAGTGCAATTCACATGGTTTATGCGAAAGTTGATTTCGCTCCGACAAGTTATGAGCGTAGAATCGTAACGTGTTTGGCCAATCTACATATACGTTTCAAACTGCAATAATATACATGCTCTTCTGTTCGTTTGTTTTGTTACAACAAAGAGTCCAAAGAAACGCACATTTCATCTCACAAGTAATGTATATGCCGTTGTGTGTGTTGTGCAACACGAGGGTGAGAGCTTTAGTAAGACCACTCAGTAGTTAGATATTTAACACAATGTATTTTTTGCAAACGCCTTATCGGATATCTCGAGCTCTCGTTTTCTCGATATTTTTTCTTGTTCCCGGCGACTTCGAGATAACGAGAGTAGACTGTAGTATGTATAATGATGATAATGATAAATATACCAACACTCTCGGAGTGAAATAACCTTGTTATATAACTAGTCTATCACGCTGTATTCAAATAACTAGTTAAGTAACTAGTTACATAATTATGCAAATGAGGCTAATGAACCGAATCACCTTAATTGTGTATTCATACGCGCTGCCTAAAATGAAAACAAACGTTACGTCATTTGACATTTCCAGAAAGCTTTAAGGACGAAGATATAGTTTCGTATGTCATGATGACTATTATTCAAGGTACCTTTTTACGTAACGACTTAAGGACAATATTTGCGCAAGTCAAAACTGATAAACATGAATAGTATCTTTAATGAAAGTACAATATTGCAATGTGACATATCATTGGAAGCGTCTCGAAGAAACGATTCCAATGATGTGTTATTTTGCAATACTACTTAAATTGGGTTGTTTATAAAGTTGGCAGTATCTACAGACATTTACGTATCTGCGATATGGGAGCTAGTTCTTTATTGAGCGGAAGTAGTTAGGTATAGGTCGTCTTTAGGTAATATAAAGGCATGTCAGTTTTAGGTAATAAAATATGTACCTACTTTTACACCAAACCATTCTGATGTGGTTATGTTTACATGACATTTAGGTAAAATACAGGTAGGTCAGTTTTGGGTTATAAAATAGATTCATATTTTTTGACCAATCATTCTGATGTGGTTATGTTTACATAACATTTAGGTAATAAAAAGGTATGTCAGTTTTAAGTAATAGAAATAGGTACCTATATTTAGACCAAACCATTCTGATGTGGCTATGTTTACATGACATTAAGGTTATATAAAGGTAGGTCAGTTTTAGGTAATAAAATATGTACCTACTTTTACACCAAACCATTATGATGTGGTTATGTTTACATATCATTTAGTTAATATAAAGGTAGATAAGTTTTAAGCAATAGAAATAGGTACATATTTTCAGACCAATCATTCTGATGTGTTTATATGTACATGTCATTTAGGTAATATAAAGTTAGGTAAGTTTTAGGTAATAAAATATGTACCTACATTTAGACCAAAACATTCTGATGTGGTAATGTTTACATAACATTTAGATAATAAAAATGTATGTCAGTTTTAAGTAATAGAAATAGATACCTATATTTAGACCAAACCATTCTGATGTGGCTATGTTTACATGACAGTTAGGTTATATAAAGGTAGGTCAGTTTTAGGTAATAAAATATGTACCAATATTTAGACAGATAAGTGTTAAGCAATAGAAATAGGTACATATTTTTAAACCAATCATTCTGTTGTGTTTATATGTACATGTCATTTAGGTTATATAAAGTTAGGTCAGTTTTAGGTAATAAAATATGTACCTATATTTAGACCAAAACATTCTGATGTGGTTATTTTCACATGACATTAGAGCCGTCATTAACAATAGTATCTTCATTCATTGTTTATGGATATATGTTTCTCAATCATCAAACCATGTGATGAATACTCAACATTTACTTATGTGCGTGTATGTGTTTTTTATATTATTTTTTCTATTTCTTCGGCAATTCGATGTTGAGATATGCCACTGGAATTAACATGGATTAAATGTCTAACCACGCATCAGGTGGCTATACACAAAGGCTAAATATTATAAAAGATAAGAGATGAAAATTGAAAGTAGCCCAGTGCACGGTACATGCTTATATATCTAAATAGTTTGGTCCCATCACGGAATCTCCGTCGGACACACGTTTTGCCTTGCTGGAGGTGAAATCGCGTTGTAATTAATTGTCGACTTACATATTTCCAATAAAAGGATAAAAAAGAAAGAAAGTCGATTCCTTCATGCAATATTATGTGACCAGTCTAAACTGTATGCAATTGTAGAGTATACGTTTTTAACCTTAAAATGTTTATAAAGAAATGATATGATATTTGTATCTTTTAGCGCCGTCGGACAAACGTTTTGCCGTCCTTGCGGTGAAATCTCGTTAAAATTAATCATCGACTTACCTATTTCCAATAAAAAGATAAAAAGAAGGTCGATTCTTTCATGCAATATTATGTGACCAGTCTTAATTGTATGCAACTGTTGATTTTAAGTTTTATAACCTTAAAATGTTTATTTATATTGAAATGATATGATCTTTTTATACTTTGTGGAAATCTAAAGGTTAAAAAGGAAATTTGAAAGAAAGCAATGGGTCCTCTCACCATTGTGACCCGTGAATCCTACGCTGCATTGGGTCTAAACAAGGAAAGGAATACAATGAAATTATCAAAATCAGACAACAACACATGTTTTTTTCCTTGAATTTTGGAATGCCTTGGCCTGTAAATCTTTGGAAGTTTTGGAAGTGAAATTGTTAAATTTGGAAACCAAAAAACTGCTGTGTCATTGAATTTTGGGAAAAACATGCATGCACTTAAAGAAATTTACAATTGAGAAGATGTCTTTTTAGGCCCCTGTAAAATAAAACAAAAAGCTCTACAACAAAGCTGTACAAATTCCGCACATTAAATCCCAGTTTCATTCGGTCTTAGTTACAAAATTATTTTAGAAATTGAAAAACGACGAAACAACAAAAATGGCTTCACCACTGTGGATTTTCAAGTTTCATTCGGCCTTAGTAACAGAATTATGATAGAATTTGAAAAACGACATACCAAAAAAGATACTTCACTTCTGTAGGTTTTCAATTTCATTTTTAACACTCCACGAAAAAGGGAAGTGCTTAAGAATAATTAATCGAATGAATTATTTCAACTCGTGTGGCCCCCACTTCAAAACGCGCCATATTCTATTTATGTCAACTGCTTCAACAATCTGCAATGTCACACGTTAACTTGCACAAAATATACACAGCACTATCTACGTATCGTTTTGTGGGGTTTAACATCGCGCCGACAATATTTAGTTCAATTGCGATGTAGGGTCCTGCGTGGCCCAATAGTTAAAGTAGCGGACTTAGAACTCGTGGGTCCCGAGTTCTATCCCCACCGACATTTCTTGTTTCGTGGGAATGTCCTTTGGCAAGTCACTTGAGAGCCTTAGCCTGGTACTGGTGGATCCAGGAAAACCGTAATGTTACTGGCACATTGTTGATATGGCGTTAAACACTGCATAAAAATGGCAATGCCTGGTTCATCATGGACGGGGGAAAACCTGTTTGCTTAACTTTTCAGAAGGACTAGTAAAGTTGGGCAGAACCAAAGGGGTCTATAGTTATGCTTTGTTAAGAATAACGTTTTTTCTTTTGAATAAGCATCCTTCAATGACATTACCTTGCTTTTGCAAAACTAACCTTAGGCCTCCGTGACCTAGAAGTACAGATTTTAAAATCACATGGCCCCTCTCCACATGGGTTTAAATCCCAGTGAAGACATTTGGATTTTCATTAGGGGCAGTCTCCCGATTTACTTACGGAATGTCGATGGTTCAATCCGTTTTAACATTTCTTTATGGGCAGTTTAGCATGGGCACTTTCTCCATCATTTAGAGTCGGACATCGCAACATGACTGATGTTATGTTGACGCGATGTTAAACCCATATAAAATACAAAATAGTTATGTAGCAAAAACGCGACATTACTCTGTGTTTAGTTTCGTTCATTACCAACGATGTCAAAGGGAGTGGGAATGTGTGAGCCAACGTTATCTAGATAAACACCGAGAAGGGGTTAACCCTTAGAATGCTGGATAATTTTCTAAAAATAGATTTGTGTGTCGTCTGCTTTCCGAAACATTACCTATTTGCTTAATTTTCACGAGAGTAGATACTCGGAGTAGCAAACATGTTAGATCACAGGCCAACCGCCAATTTACTTGGCGGCTGGCCTGGATCCAACCTGTTTGCTTAAGGATGAAGTCGGTTACAGCACTATAAGGGTTAAGATTCTAATAAATTCAAGGTAAACTTTAATTTAAACGTAAATGTAAATCTTTTCATCGATTGAATCACTTTTATCAAAAGAAAAACTTGGGTTTTTTAGGGACACAATTTATGCAGGGTTGAAGTGGGTAAATTGGGTAATAAATGAACCTCGTCCGGAGAAAGTGGGAATGTTTGGGAGACATGGGGGGAGAGATAATTGAATTGTTGTCGAGAACATTGTCTGGATAAGGCAACTCGAAACTGGATCACTGGATCTCTCGACATCGTTGTAAATGTGGCGTTATAATTAATGAATATTTCACCACAGTTCATTGTAAATTTGCCATCATGCAAAGTCAATATGATACAAAAGTTCATAAATGAAGGCGACATTGATTGTCCCAAGTAATTTCTACTTTAGTCGTGAATTTTGCTTAACTGTATGAAAATGACTAAGCGTTCACGCGAAAAATAGTGTTCTCTCCCACAATACGTTACCAAATCAAATTTCCTCGAAAATCAATCGAGATATCGTTTGGAAAATACGGTGTTCTACACAGACTACTTACTCCATTTATATCATCAGTGCATTAGTTTAGTTTGAACTTATTTATTTTGCATCGATTGTGGAACAAATTATCACAACTTATGGTAGATTACCCATAATCCGCCATTTTGAAACTCATTATATCGTCGATTAAATTCGGTAGTTCTCGGTATACATCGGTCTGGGTCGGAACAACTTTTCGCATTAAACCGAGTAGTTACGACCACGACCAATGTAAACCGAAAACGACCGAAGCAATCTGGCGAAATAACAAGTTTCGAAATGGCGGAATATATATATATTCTGCCTTTAAATGATCGCTCTCAATGCATAAAGAAACGATATTAACAGAGTCGAACTTTATTTTCACGGCTAGTCTTATGTAAGGATATTAAACTTTCTTTTCATTTCAGTTCTTTGTAATCAGTAAGTTTATTAACACTACAAGTGAGACGCGATTTCAATCAAACAGATCATTCATTCTGTGGGTAAATATTTGCTAAAACTTACTTTAAGACTTGGGGGATGTTTAATCAGGCCAACGTGCGATCAAATTTCAGTGGCTATCTTGTCATAGAAAAAGTGGGCGTGTCCATTAAATGATTTACTTTAATATTATTTATCCAATAGAATGACATACACAATACTGTACTGAAATAAGATAGGGCTTAGAACGAAAGAAACATTATTGTCGTGTTTTTCTCTCTTTTATAATATGATTGTACATGTTTTTGGGCTCACAGTGTATCCTGGTGATAATAAAAATATCGAATTGAGCAACCATTCAAACAGGCATTTCATTAATTTAACCTAGTGCCTTGTTGTCTGAAGAAAACCTAAAGTCTTCTGTGACAAAAATATTAATTTCTCCTAATGACCATAGTTAATAAAATTACATTTTGCCACATATTATGTAGAAGACTCTAGAAACCACTGTGACAAAAGGATAAATTGCTCCTCTTGGGCAATTTATCCTTTGTCACAGTGATTTCTATCCATATAGGATGGAAACCACTGTGAGAAAAGGATAACTTGCTCATAATGAGCAACTAATCCTTTTGTTACAGTTGTTTCTATCCTACATCATAAAGAAAATATATTTTCACAGTTGTCCGTTTTATCGTCTGTACTGGCCTTTTCGATTTGGACCTGTTCCAAATTCCTTTATAGGGGGTCGTGTTAAGTACTTGTTAAAGAAAGCATAGAGCGCAATTCGTCGTTCAAGGATTGCAAAACCACTTGACATAATGAACTATCGAATATAATTACAGCATGTCAACATTCTATCCTTCCTTATCAAATACTAAAAACATTCAAAGGTTTATTGCTGTAAATAAAGGCCACTGGCCTACAATACATCATATAATCGGTACAAATATATTAACAATTCGTTATGTCTCTAAACAGAAAATGATTTTAAAAAAATGTAATTTAGGTTGACATATAAAACAGGTTGACATATTAAACATTTTACTTTTATACAGACTGTAGTGAATTTTCTTTTATATGCATGATAGCATATACAAACTTTGCAACCTTTTGGATAACGACAGTATTATTATTTAACATAACACGTTAGAAATTTCGAGTGTCATTTCCTCCACTGTGCCAATTATATAGAAGAGTTATAGAAGAGTATCAAATACATAATAAAAGATCTAACGCCGATACCATGATGTGAGGGGTACGAAGCGGTTGCTCATTAGAAACAAGTCGTCTGTTGTTATAAATTAGTTGGTTCATTTTCCAAATTTCTGATTATTCGAAACCATGCCTTATCCGAAAAAAACCATTAATGGTCCCGTCGACTTATTATTCGAAACCCTGTTTTATTCGAAAAAAGCCTTTTGTTTAGATATCAAATTAGTGGGATTTGACTGTGCGTTCAAAAGGAATAAACACTGATATTCTCATATTTATCTGACAAAAAACCAACGACCATGAAAATATAATTTGGTATATGGTTATAGTTGCTATCTAAATGCTTATGTATTACTTCTTAGTTGAAAGTATATTGCATATTTGGCTTATTTATTAGACATAAGTTATTTATTTTCGTTGATTGAGTCATTTCTAGATGTTTATTTATGCAATATCATTATATGCTTCAGTACATACTCTTGACTTTATTTAGCAGTTCATGCCAAATCTGTATGAAAGGGCGTCGACCTCGGGTAAATCATTTCTCAGGATCAATGTAATACTACCAAAACGAACAGAAAGATATTATGTTTGGGAAAATATTACCTCAATATTAATCAATGCGAAGGTTTAATTCATCACTGCAGAAATGAAAGAAGATTTCATGTGAAATGGAAAAGAAAACTGTTTTATGGGAAATAAGTACGAAACTTGATCTTAAACGTCCTGCTGGGGCAGTTTGTCAACCTATACACAAGGAAAAATAATTAACGAAAAGGAAGTAAATCAGCATGAATGAAATTTCCTTTTCACCATATTAAAATAGAAAGTTCACCACAAAAACAGGAGTCGTGTGAAACTGTGCAATCCCCCGCTAGGGTTTAACTTAGTCTGTGAAAAGAACGGAGGCGTTCCGATTCTGGTTGGTTAATACGCATGTTTTCGCACACATTTAGAACTGAATAGAATGTTTTTTTTTTCTGAATATTCTAACATACCCATTTGGCGATTTATAAAACAGTACATATGTTTCACAGAAATGGAATTGAATATTAACTTCCAAATTGATTTCCACACATTTGTGAACAAGTAGCATTAAGGTGGAATACCTGTTATCTGCCATTTTGAAACATATTATTTCGTTAGATTACTTCGGTCGTTCTCGGTATATATCGTTACTGGCCGGAACTATTCGTACTAAATCCGTTCTTCAATCCCCGACCGGTGTATGCCGAGAAAGACCGAAGTAATCCGACGAAAGATTTTTTTTTTCAAAATGGCGATTTATTGGTATTCTTCCTTAAGTCAAACATAAGTTTGGTATGTCGATGTCTATCATCATCTATACAGAGGGAAGTTTTGCATATATGAAAGTAATTTAACAAACCTTCATAGCACAATATGACAAGGGGACGGCTGAGGGCAAATAACCAGAAAGGGTCTCCGTGCCAAAGTGCCTAGAGTATCGCATTTGAAAAAGCACCGTCCTTCACCGCAATGGATCAAATCGTTTTAGAAATAGAGTTGGGTGTTCATGAGAGGCATTCTCTCGGCTGACTTACGGAATACCAAAGGTTTTACGGTGTTTAGCCAGCCCTTAAAGGAAGTTATCGTTGGAGTTCTTTCTTCCTCCATCTTTAATGAGCCGGACTTCGCAATTTAAATGAGAAAACTGGTGACGTGATTCGATGTAAAGGAACCAAATGCGAATTAAAACAAACACTTTTTGGTGGAAAATGCACATAATTCATCGCCCACTTCTTCCTGCATTTCGTTTTTTTCTCTTAATTCTTTCTTTGTTTCGAGCTAGTTGTCGCAGTATATATTTAGGCCTAAAAGTGTAGACAAAGTGTCAAAATATCAATGAAGACTGCTTACTTAATGAAAACAATTTTGAAACATTGGGAGAAGTTGAGACTTTGCTCGTGTGGAGCATAATCTGATTTCTATATCACAATGATTTCGATCGTCTTTTGTCGAAAAAAGAAAGCCAATTATTTGTTTTCAGAACTAAAAGTGTTAAACAATAAATTAGCAAAATATTTGAGTTTGACATGTTTCAACATTTGTTTTATGACAGTTAAATGTTTTAAATGGACGTGGGATTACAACCTGACAGCGCAGTGGAATGTTTTGTTTGAATAATTGATTTGTTTGCGCGAGTAAATGTAAATAATTGCATAACATACGTTATTTCAAGTATTCCCACTATTTAACCCTTATAATACTGGAACCAACATAATGCTTATGCAACCAGGTTAGATCCAGACCAGCCGTCAAATAAATTGGCGGCTGGCCTGTGATCTAACCTGTTTGCTACTATGAGAACTTTTCCTCAACAGAATTAAACATATATTTAAGGTTATGGAAAGCAGACGATACAAACATCTATTTTTAGAAAATCACCCAGCATTCTAAGGGTTAAATCCCGAGCGGTAATTCTGTGATTGTTCGTGGGAATGCCCATAAGCATGACACTGCACAGCCATTGACCAGTGCTGGTGAAATCAATGAAATCAAGCCGTAACCTACATGCGATATTGTGGACACCGCGTTAAAACCCATTTAGGCACTAAAGCTAGTAATAGTAAAATAGATGTAACACTAATGTGATCGTAAACTCGTGCCTGGTTGTGTTGCGGTTATGCCACACCGTACCAACACCAAGACAGACATCGAACGATGGAAACGATTATTTTCGACACATTTTTTTATTTTTCTCTTTTTTTTCGAGTGTGTGTGTTGGGGGCTGTATTGGGTCAACTTTTGTTTAGTGAAATAAATAGCGTCGGTCTTTGGATCCGAGGGTCTCGGGTTCCATCCCCGTTAAAGGCGATGTGAAATGCTGTGAGTACTTGGTATGTATCCACGAATAAGTCGTCGAGAATGAATTAAATAAGATTCCAGGTTCTGTCATAATTTTTGTAAAATAAATTTGATATATAGTAAGTTTGAACAAACTTGAGCTCTGTGCACGGAATGATTAGGGACACACGAATTTTGCATACGGTTGATAAAAGCTGGGATCCGTAGTCTTTTTTTCTATCTGACTCAGTTTAGTCGCTGAGATCCTATGGAATTCCGAACCTGTATATTTCTCACATTTCTGCATTTGTGTAGAAAACAAGGTATTTTTCCTTCTACATTGAAGTGTGGAATTTATAAACCTCTATGTCGATTATTAAAACAACATATTAAAGGTGCATGTATACAGAGTTGAGGAAAGTTGGATATGAAAATTATATTTTTTGAAAGCTGGATATCAACTGTACTGTTGTGTCAATCTGAACACATCGGGTTTATCAAATGAAAACACCTCTGAAATAATAGAGATGACGCCATATTGGTTCCCAGCGGAATGACGTCACTTCACTTTCGTGATTAAAAATAGATCTTAAATGTGAAATCTAAAAAGTCTTTAAATTTGATAGAGGAAACAACTTAACATGTCACAACAACAATTTTGCCATTTGGTATGAGTTACTGATAAAAAGATTACTTAAAAGGATGTCCAACCTTTCCATACACATTGAACTACTTAACTTGCACGCTTAAAAAGGTGTTAATTGACGGATGCCGATTTACCCGAAAAATTGTAACCCTACACTTATATCCGAGGTGTATTTCACAGCTCACGGAAATACCCGAGTAGTTCCGATTGCTGTTGTGTGAGACCTACCGGAGAATAGCCATTGGTATTGAAATTAGTTCGCATTTAAGTATTTATGGTAATGAATAATTATGTTTTAAAATCTAAGAGCGTTGCAACGGTTTTGAAACCCAACGCACGTCATCTGTGCATACTTAGATGCCTGCGCATATTTTTAATCAATTTTGCATTCAATAGCTTTTTTTATTGAACATTATACCGAAAAGAATTAAAAGTTTTTTTTATTTTTCAACGACATTTTATTTCGACTTGTACATTGTCTCATCTGTGATCAAGTACCTATGTATAAGGCGTGTTATGATTGTAGCTGAGTGAAACGTTACTTCGATTTTAATACCTCCTAAGGCATTTGTAATTATCTTTTTATGATCTAATTAAAACCCATTATTAAATGGGTTGATAATTGAATTCTGAATATGTGCAAAGAATTTATGTCGCGACATTCGATTAGAACTGACTTCGGAAATAACGTTGTAAATTCGCCAGCGGTTATTTCTATGATTTTTTTTTGTTTGCGGATTAACGCCGCGTCAACAAATTTTCAGGATTGTTACGGCTTTTCTGAATTCACCAGTAATAGGCTAGGCCTCTGAAGCAACTTTGTATAGATATACAACGAAACCAAAGATACCGGTAGGGCTTGATACCGGGAACCCGAGTTCTAAGGCTACCACTTCAACCACCTGCACCCAATTGTATAAACGTTGGCTAAACTTAACCAAATGGTTAAGATTTAACCCAGGGTTAACCGTGTATTAAGTTAACCAACGTTTATACAATTGGGTGCAGGTCATGCGAGTCCCTTCAGGTTTATGCCGCAGGGTTGGCGGAATCTTAATATGAATTGCTTGTCAGTAAATGCAAACTCCTTTTTTACTATTACCCATACAAGGGTTTTATAGTTAATTTTTTAAAAAACACTTTTCCGCTATGGCTTTTGGACAATCTGAGCAATACGGACAATTGATTTTGCCACCACTGCATAATGCCGTTCGAAAATCATCAATGGTATTTTTTTCTTCAATGATACCACACTCTGCCGCATTTACTACAGGAAAACGATTGTTTTTATATACAAAACAGGATGGATAGTGATTTATCTAAATCGACGATGATACGAGTCTCATTTGAATAGCAAATAAGGGGAAGGTCAAATAGAAACGTTTTTTATATTTATGAAGCATTATAATTATATATTTATCTAAATCTGCAATAATATGAGTCTCACTGAAAAAAACAACTTTGATAGCAATTAAAGGGAAAGCAACATAGAAACGTGTTTTATATACAAAACAGGAAATATAGTGATTTATCTAAATCTGCAATTATTCGTTTCTCGTTTGAAAAATAATAATTTCAAAAGCAAATAAAGCGAGGGTCAAATAGAAACATGTTTTTATTTACATAAAACAGGATAAAAAGTGATTTGTCTAAATCTGCGATATATCGTGTCTCATTAGAAAAAAAATCGATAGTAAGTAAAGGGTAAACCTAGAAGAAACAAGTTTATTTTATATATACATGTTTATATATATATATATAGAAAAAAGATAATTAGTGGTTTATCTGACTCCGCGATAACACGATGGTAACATACACGGCTATTATAATACCATATTAAATGACTCGAGACCATCTAGATGTTTTCTCCGCTCGAGGAGACTACCTCTCATGAACACCAAACTCTACTGCGAACATGATTTGAACCCACGCGGAGAAGGGCTGTGCAATTTCAAGTTCGGTACTCTCACCACTATGCCAGGGAGGCTTTTTTTCTGGTAATTAGCCCTCAGTCGTTCCCTTGTCATGTAAATTGTTAACTTGATAGCATTTGTAAGCAAGTCCCGCTATTTTGACATTGGCATACGGATTTTATGATTGACTTACGGTAGAATAACTTTTATCCGCCATTTTGAAACATATTCTTCCGTCGGATTACTTCGATCGTTCTCGGCAAACACCGATCGGGGCCGGAACTATTCGGTGTAATACGAATAGTTCCGGTTAAGAATGATATATAGGTTCAAAACAGGAAAATGGGAGTTAATTCGATTTTTGATTTCGGAATCCTGAGGAAGCGTCCTCCCTTCTCGATTCATACATGCATAGCCATAATATCCTAAGAGTACCCTGACTACAAATTCCTGTGTATTTAACTAAATCTTCAATACATCGTGTCTCATTTGAAAAGTATGCTTTCGATAGCAAGGAAAGGGACATAGAAGAGACAAGTTTATTTTTTAATAAAACAGGATGATGGTGATTTGTCTTAATCTGCGATAATACGTGTCTCATTTGAAACAATAATTTCGATAGCAAGTTAAGGGAAGACCTGAAAAGAAACGAGTTTTTCTATAATATGTATATAAAAAAAGATAATTAGTGATTTATCTCACTCCGCGATAACACGATGGTAACATACACGGCTATTATAATATCATATTAAATGACTCGAGACTATCTAGACACTTTCTCCGCTCGAGGTAATTACATGAAGGTGGTATTAAAACGATTTTCTAAATTATTAACTGAAATTATAAAATCACGTCGATGAAAATGTTTACAATTATTGTATACGTAGCCACATCCGTTTAAATCATCGCGAAAAACGGAGAATTTGCTCATTCTGAGCAAATTCTCCGCTTGTCACAATGCTTTCAATCGTCGTCCTGTAAGTATGCTGTGTCGGGGACGAAATTGGTTAAGATAGAATACCCACAACTCGCCATTTTGAAACTCATTCCTTCGTCGGGTAACTTTGTTCGTTTTCGGTATACATCGGTCGGGACCGGAACTATTCGGTGTAAAGTGATTGGTTCCGGCCCAGACCGATGTATATCGAGAACGACCAAAGTAATCCGACGAAGGAATGAGTTTCAAAATGGCGGTTTGTGGGTATTCTACTGAAATAACACATTTATGATTTACCGCGCTTCGCTCTAGTTCCCTTGGTAATGATTTATCTGTCCGGTAATCGACCAGACGACAAACTTGGCTTTCCACGAGATTGTGCGAGGTTTGAAGCTGAATTATGCGGGAGAATCACGTGATAAAAGTATACGATCTTATGTCCTGAACAAGATGGCTGCGCCCAGGATTTTCTGCTTTTTTCACCTATTTTTGCCAATGATAGCCGCATTGTGTTCCCCGCATGAGTTAATCATCAACTTTCCGGTTCTGGTGGTACAGTATATGAATACTAATACGACGATTTTTGTTGAGGAGTTAACTTACAAAGTGTCTTGTCATTTCAATATCGAGGGTTCAATGCAAGACTGAAGCACTTACTATAGTCTTGCATTGAACCCTCGATATTCTGTAACCTATGCTTTATAACGGCGTTACTTCTAACACTCGACACTCGACAGAGAAATCGCAGTCGATTGGCGTGCATGTCCAAAACAGTTGCTGTCGAACACCGACTGTTTTTCGACTACTGTATTTATTTGTTGTGAATAGGTAAAGATTCGTAACAGTAGAAATGTACTCGAGGATTGACAATTATGTGTTTACGACATTATCAAATAACGACATTATCGTTAAATTGACGTTTACTGTTTCACTTGAACTTTTATGTAAAACCTGCGTAATAGGCCCTATAATGATTTCGTCCCTTGTTTACATTGATGTTTATAGCAAAGCCATTGCATACAGGAGATTTAAATTCATTACCAAACAATAACAGTATTTGACCACTATGTCGCAGACGACTCTGGAAAATATTGTGGGGAAAAGAAACTAAACTCTTACATTCAAAAAGAATTTTGATTGGTTCAAAAGTTCGTTATGTTGAATTATAGGGACTTTCTTTTATTCGCCACGCTTTATAATTGTACAAATGTATAGCTTTCCTAAGGTTACAAAAGACTTGTTTCCGTGGAAGACAGCGGTCTAGGGGTAGAAAGTCGGCCTCGGGCCACGAGGGTCGTGTGTTCGAATCTCGTGAGTAGCGAGTTCCGCCTTGTGACATATTATTCATCCACATTTGGCGCGAGTACTGGTTATGTATCCAGGAAGCAGAATCGAGAGAGATCTGTCCAAGTTGTAAAATCTTGTTTCAAAATCGATGTAAAATACATAAATGTTTAGTTTATATGTCAATGAAAAAGTTAATTTGTAGAATTTGTTGAATTGTAGATTTTAATCTCTAGCAAAGCCCCTATGAAATACCACTTTAAGGTAGAATACCAACGATACGTCATTTTGTAAACTCTTTCTTTCCTTGGATTACTTCGGACGTTCTCGGTATACATCGGTCTGGGCCGGAACTATGCGCACTACACCGAATAGTTCCGGCCCCGACCGATGTTTACCGAGAACGACCGAAGTAGCCAGACGAAAGAATGAGTTTCAAACTGGCGGATTATGGGTATTCTACCTTAAATACACAGATAATAGATGGATAAGTTGATTGACGCTAATTAACACTAATGAAAGCGAACGTGTCCGCAGTGTCACCTGGTGAGGTTTGAAGTGTCCTTTGCCGGTCATTCGCGGTGGTCAAGTGCATGTTTCCATAGCAACCGAGACTACTATCCCAGAAAACGTAATTATGTACCAAACGCCAAATTTCCCACTATCACATATTGAAAGAGTTTGCAGACGACATATTAAAATGTGATCAATTTGTAAAACAATCTTCTGATAGGTCAGAAGACATTTTGGGTAAAGGATAAATTGCTCGTTGGGAGCAATTGCTTCTTTTCCCACAATGTTTTCCAGAGTCGTCTGCAACACACTGGTCAAATGTCGTTATTGCTTGGTAAAGAGTTAAGCCATTATCTGGTTACCAAGACGACGATTTATCCTTATTGGAAATACAGTCTAACTTGTGTTAAGCAGCCATCCTTTTAAGCAGCCAACCTGCCTTAAACAACCACTACAGAAAGTCCCATTGTTAGATTTAAAGTGTAAATCAATTTGTGTTAAGCAGCCACCCTTTTAAGCAGCCATCCTGCCTTAAACAACCACTACAGAAAGTCCCATTGTTAGATTTAAAGTGTACATCAATTTGTGTTAGCAGCCACCCTTTGAAGCAGCCATTCTGCCTTAAACAACCACTACAGAAAGTCCCATTGTTAGATTTAAAGTGTACATCAATTTGTGTTAAGCACCCAACCTGCCTTAAACAGCCAATTTACTCTGTCCGATAGGCTGGCCTCTTAACACAAGTTTGACTGTATCAACTGATCAACTTCGACAGTCTTTATGGACTTAAACTTGGTATAGTTTCGCATAGTGTCAATATAATATACACAATATATATGATTTATATTTTAAATTATTAGCTATCTAATGAGATCGGTTGTAACATACAGTTTCTGGTCTGGGCCCTTCCTTCGTTCTTGGAAAGAATGTTAAGATTGAAAACAGACTACGATTATAGCATACCAAAATGACACCTGTGTGTAATTTAGTAAGGATTATTTCTTTTGAAAAAAAAAGACATATTTATTGTCGTAACTTAGGTTTCACCAAAACTGTACATAGTGATTTTGGACAATGGTATACATATATCGTTTTTGGTCCGTTGAACAAAACGATATTGACGAATCGCCTTGTCAAAATTTAGTTCTAAATGTCACACGATGATACATGTTTCGATCTCTTACACCTAAAATACGAATACTCTCTTAATCATCGGGGACAAAAATTGACACTGAGGCAATGACAGTCCACTGTCCTATAAAACGTCTCATTTGAATAATGAATAATTAGTAGGAACTAGGGAGATAAGACGTTCTCTACTGGGCGATAAAATGACCGTTCAAATCGAGTAATTTATTGACAATTCGTCATGGTCAAACGGTTTATTCCTGATTGACCAACATTTAGAATTGGAATTTTTAATTTGACTTCATCATTCCATGATTTGACGTACCTGCAGCAAATGACTTGAGAAATCGTTGCGACTAAAGGAGAAATTGGCTGTGAATTATAGTGGTTACTACTACTCAATATCGTAAACATATATTTTGTTTTTACTTTTTCTTTAACGTCTGCTGTTGACTTATTGAATGACCCAGTTTTACTTCTCGCACTTTTCAACTATTATATAGAACTATAATGAAACTCGTGTTTTAATGGTACAACAACAACAACCGGGAAGGTACGGGTGAAACATCCAGCATTCCATAAACACAATTAAGCAAACACTGTTTTGTACTGGGAAAAATTTATATGCAGCTGTAAACGGAAATTCCTTTACGATAATGCTTTGATAGAATCTTTGAAAGATTCATTTGAACCATGCATTGCCCAATGGTTAAGATTGTTAGCAAACTATTATTTTTTGCTGCCAATACGTTACACTACACATTAAACAGAAAGTATTAACACTCTTAGTGCTGGAACTAACTTCATGCTTATGCAATCAGGTTAGATCCAGGCCAGCCGCCAAGTGGCTTTCCTCATCAAAATTAAGCAGATGTTTATCGTTTAAAAAAAGCAGACGGCACAAAAAATCTGTTTTTAGAAAAAATTACCCAACATTCTAAGGGTTAGACAGAGATTATTATCTCATAAGATAGAAATTCGAGGGCGGTCAGTGGTCAATAGCTCTACGGTCATCGTTTGTTTTCGTATGATGTCCAGCGTGATACATTTGATATAGGCGCACATTATGACCATTAAATCGCCCATCAAGAAATGCAAATGAGATGCGACAATTACCTCAAACCTGTGGTAGCGGGTTAGTCGAAAAGGGGGTGTTGGAAAGTTTTATCAGAAAGTTATTTCAATCCATTACCAAATAATAACGATATTTGACCAGATTGTTGCCGACGACGTTTGAAAACATTGTGGGAAAAGGAGAACGAGTAATTTCTCCTTTTCTGACAATGTTTTCTGCCCTAATAGAGGACCAATTTTCAAATTCATCGCATTTTTGTATGTCATCTGCTAACTCTTTCAATTTGGGAGAGTCGAAAATGTGTTGTTTGGGAAAGGGTTAAAGGACTTACCCGCTGGTCATACGATACATTCTATAAATCCGCGCCTCTTATTTCCAGTCGGGTATCCTGAACGGAGGAAATTAGCATTTAAGTATTGGTTTGAGATACCAATGCCTTCTTTAATTGCGAGCATAAAATTGTTTATACACGGTGAGACGATGTAGGCCAGGTTCAAATCACCTGCCACCGTTACCTCCTTAAATAATCATTTCAAAATCGCAAGCACAATAAAACCATCAGCATATAAATAAAATCATTAGGAAAAAGAAAGATGTTTTTTTTCTTAGATATATTCATTCAAAAGCGCGTGTAGCATACAAATACAGCCATCATCGTGTAAATGAAACTATTTGGAAAAAAATCATGACGCAGAACAGAATTTAAAATCACATGACCCCTCTCCGTGCAGGTTCGAATAATAGTAAGCCGCAGATTTGGACCTTCGAGCAAGGTAATTTCCCGGTCTTCTAAAGTTTACCGGTAGTTTCGCCTAGTTGGACCAGTGCTTTTTGGAAGTTGAATTTGGGGTATTTCTACACCCATGATGTACCGGACATCAATCCAAACCTAATTCAAATGTCAAATTAGTATGGGCGACAGTGGTGCAGAGGTAAAGCCTCGGCCTCTTGTACCGATGGTCCCGGGTTCGTTACCCGTTAAGAGAGTTGGAAATTACCGGTCTCTTGTTCCGAGGGTCCCTGGTTCGTTACCCGTTAAACGAGTTGGAAATTACCGGCCTCTTGTACCGAGGGTCCCGGGTTTGTTACCCGTTAAGAGAGTTGGAAATTACCGGCCTCTTGTACCGAGGGTCCCGGGTTCGTTACCCGTTAAGAGAGTTGGAAATTACCGGCCTCTTGTACCGAGGGTCCCGGGTTTGTTACCCGTTAAGAGAGTTGGAAATTACCGGAACTCTTGTACCGAGGGTCCCGGGTTCGTTACCCGTTAAGAGAGTTGGAAATTACCGGCCTCTTGTACCGAGGGTCCCGGGTTTGTTACCCGTTAAGAGAGTTGGAAATTACCGGCCTCTTGTACCGAGGGTCCCGGGTTTGTTACCCGTTAAGAGAGTTGGAAATTACCGGCCTCTTGTACCGAGGGTCCCGGGTTTGTTACCCGTTAAGAGAGTTGGAAATTACCGGCCTCTTGTACCGAGGGTCCCGGGTTTGTTACCCGTTAAGAGAGTTGGAAATTACCGGCCTCTTGTACCGAGGGTCCCGGGTTTGTTACCCGTTAAGAGAGTTGGAAATTACCGGCCTCTTGTACCGAGGGTCCCGGGTTTGTTACCCGTTAAGAGAGTTGGAAATTACCGGCCTCTTGTTCCGAGGGTCCCGGGTTCGTTACCCGTTAAGAGAGTTGGAAATTACCGGCCTCTTGTACCGAGGGTCCCGGGTTTGTTACCCGTTAAGAGAGTTGGAAATTACCGGCCTCTTGTTCCGAGGGTCCCGGGTTCGTTACCCGTTAAACGAGTTGGAAATTACCGGCCTCTTGTACCGAGGGTCCCGGGTTTGTTACCCGTTAAGAGAGTTGGAAATTACCGGCCTCTTGTTCCGAGGGTCCCGGGTTCGTTACCCGTTAAGAGAGTTGGAAATTACCGGCCTCTTGTACCGAGGGTCCCGGGTTCGTTACCCGTTAAGAGAGTTGGAAATTACCGGCCTCTTGTTCCGAGGGTCCCGGGTTCGTTACCCGTTAAGAGAGTTGGACATTACCGGCCTCTTGTTCCGAGGGTCCCGGGTTTGTTACCCGTTAAGAGAGTTGGAAATTACCGGCCTCTTGTACCGAGGGTCCCGGGTTTGTTACCCGTTAAGAGAGTTGGAAATTACCGGCCTCTTGTACCGATGGTCCCGGGTTCGTTACCCGTTAAGAGAGTTGGAAATTACCGGCCTCTTGTACCGAGGGTCCCGGGTTCGTTACCCGTTAAGAGAGTTGGAAATTACCGGCCTCTTGTTCCGAGGGTCCCGGGTTCGTTACCCGTTAAGAGAGTTGGAAATTACCGGCCTCTTGTACCGAGGGTCCCGGGTTTGTTACCCGTTAAGAGAGTTGGAAATTACCGGCCTCTTGTACCGAGGGTCCCGGGTTCGTTACCCGTTAAGAGAGTTGGAAATTACCGGCCTCTTGTTCCGAGGGTCCCGGGTTCGTTACCCGTTAAGCGAGTTGGAAATTACCGGCCTCTTGTTCCGAGGGTCCCGGGTTTGTTACCCGTTAAGAGAGTTGGAAATTACCGGCCTCTTGTACCGAGGGTCCCGGGTTTGTTACCCGTTAAGAGAGTTGGAAATTACCGGCCTCTTGTACCGAGGGTCCCGGGTTCGTTACCCGTTAAGAGAGTTGGAAATTACCGGCCTCTTGTACCGAGGGTCCCGGGTTCGTTACCCGTTAAGAGAGTTGGAAATTAGTTGGAAATTACCGGCCTCTTGTACCGAGGGTCCCGGGTTTGTTACCCGTTAAGAGAGTTGGAAATTACCGGCCTCTTGTTCCGAGGGTCCCGGGTTCGTTACCCGTTAAGAGAGTTGGACATTACCGGCCTCTTGTTCCGAGGGTCCCGGGTTTGTTACCCGTTAAGAGAGTTGGAAATTACCGGCCTCTTGTACCGAGGGTCCCGGGTTTGTTACCCGTTAAGAGAGTTGGAAATTACCGGCCTCTTGTACCGAGGGTCCCGGGTTCGTTACCCGTTAAGAGAGTTGGAAATTACCGGCCTCTTGTACCGAGGGTCCCGGGTTCGTTACCCGTTAAGAGAGTATGAAATTACCGGCCTCTTGTTCCGAGGGTCCCGGGTTCGTTACCCGTTAAGAGAGTTGGAAATTACCGGCCTCTTGTACCGAGGGTCCCGGGTTTGTTACCCGTTAAGAGAGTTGGAAATTACCGGCCTCTTGTACCGAGGGTCCCGGGTTTGTTACCCGTTAAGAGAGTTGGAAAGTACCGGCCTCTTGTACCGAGGGTCCCGGGTTCGTTACCCGTTAAGAGAGTTGGAAATTACCGGAACTCTCCCTCAATTCGGCGCAAGTACTGGTTTAGTATCAAGGAAGCAGCCCTCGAGAGTGAATTTTATGAGCTTCCAGCTCCCGTCACTATCGATGTAAAATAGATAATTTAAATTAAACTGTAAACTAAAATAATTGCTCAAGCACATTCTGAATCGCCAGCAAATGCGATTAAGTGAATGATTTGTTTCTGTTTTATGAATGAAACACTATAGAAATGGTATTAGAAAGTCATGTTTATTAATGAGGCAAATACGTGTTAATACCTTAATACGAATAAATCATTTGAAAACGACTACAATAACTACCTATCATAAGTTTATGACCGTGGATAAAACGACTGGACTTAGAGACTGTACGCAAGGACGAATGTTTAAAGAGACCTTTGTCGTATAAATGGTTTGATTGTATGTAACTATTGAATATCCCTACTCACCGAGGTCAAACAGGGGTCGCAACATAACCTCGTATTAGATGTGATTCAGTCCGCAATATGACAAAATAGTTCCGAATTAATATTTCCGTAAATGTTGTCGAGTTCAGGGATTTAATCCTTTCCCAAACAACCCAAACTGTCCCAAATTGAAAGAGTTTGCAGACGACATTTCAAAATGTGATAAAATTGGACAATAATCTTCTGATAGGGCAGAAAACATTGTGGGAAAAGGAAAAATTGCTCGTTACGAGCAATTTCTCCTTTTCCCACAATGTTTTCTAAAGTCGTCTGCAACAAAGTGGTCAAATGTGGTTATTGTTCAAGAAAGGGTTTAAAGCGTACAAAGGCTGATCAGGCGTTCACATTGATGATTTAAAGAATTCTTTAGGTTGGAAAATATCTTCCTTGCACAATTTTAGAACTTATGACACCCTAAACCAATATAGGCACTTCTGACTGTTCTAATTCGAAAGAAACTGCAGTCCACAAAAAAGTAAAAAAAGTTGAGTATTGTGGTCAAGGGTTATGACGTCGATCTCGGGACACGCAGGTCATGGGTTCGAATCCCGTGCGGGACGCGGTCAACTTTGCAGCTTTTCGTTAATCCACATTTATCGCAAGTACTGGTTAACTATCCAAAAAGACAGAACCAAAAGTGATTGATAAAATTTGTTAGAACTTATTTCACAATCGATGAAAAATATATAAGTTTAAACTAAAGTGGGATGTTTTGGATGAACGAAGATCAGACAAATCAGCACGGATCACTCTTGGTTAAACTATTTTCCTATCAATTACCTATGATATCATTGTCACTATTTCAAGGTCTCCCAATTCTGTTTTCGAATTCTTTTACTGGGATGGTGTAAATTATAACCAAACGAGTAAAGTTGTTGGATTGATCAATTGTTCTCTTTTCGGAGAAGAATGACGTCGGTTTTTAACATGCTGTTAACGTCACTTCCGGTTAATGACATTGGATTTACTCTTCACTAACACGTTTTTTGTATCATACATATCTTAATACGAGGCCGGTTATCAATTTTGTTTTTGAATTCCCCTTTTAGTATAGACATTTTGTTACAAAATGATAAAGTTGAGAGCATAATTGATTTCTCTCTTTTCGTTTAAGAAAAAAAAAATAAGGTGGACTTTAACACGCACTGATAACGTCATTTCTGACGTTATGTTTTTTAATTTCATGTTGCTGTTTTTTGTCATTGAAAAGAACACATGGCTTTGTCTTTAAGTCATTGCGGTCAGGGCCATTATGCAATTGGAACACGTTGAGCGTTCTATAAGGTCATCATGACCCTCTTGAAATGTGTTTGTCCTATCTCTACGTCTTGAGGTAGGAAATGTCCAGGCCAAAGCACGCTTTGGAATGTCATAGTCAACGCTATAGCGGTATCTTTTCCCTTTAGCCATAAGGCATGTTGGAAGTGGTCAAAATCGAAGCAAAATGCCGATATTTTTTCTTTAATTCTTGTTAGAATTCTAGATCATATAGAAACCACTTGTGACGAAAGAGGAAATTACTCGTTGCGAGCAATTTCCTCTTTTGCCACAGTGGGTTCCATTTATGTCTGGAATATATACCTAAAATGTCCTCATTAAAGAAGTGTTTTTCCATTTCGTTTTAATTATGGACAACTTAGTTTCCGAGCGAAGGATTTCAGTTGACACAGCTGTGGTTCAAATGCCTTATTTAAATACATTAGGCCAACTTCACACCTCGTTATTCGACTTAACATAAACTTAAAACGCCCTTCAAAGCCTGCTTAATTGTTTGAAATCAATATGATTCGATAAAAGGAAGCCTATTAAAGCGAATGGGATTAATCTTTTAACAGATTAGCGGCGGTCTTTAACGGCTTTAAGAGACACGGTAGTTTTATGGGGTCAAGCCTATAGAATTTCGTCCAAAATTTCCGGGGTTTCAACAGTTTTCTAATAAATACAATCAATATACATGTATATGTATTTCCAATCGAATATTTAATCTAACGAGCTGGAGAAGTAGTAAGACACAAGACATACCACTTGTCGTGGTATAGCTAATTAGTTAAACGCCGTGTCAACAGAAGTTTTGTTACCTACCGAAATCTACCGAAGGTCTCCGAAGACCGGACGAGTTTCAAAATGGCGGATTATATGTATTCTACCTTAAATGAAAAGAACATCAGGTAGGTAATAATGAAAAATGATTATTTAATGTACGGATTTTCTCCTGTCCTAAACCTCCTCCTTTTCACCCAGGTCACGATTTTTTTTGTATTCCGTTTAATCTTTGATCTTTGCAATAAAGGATATAAAATCAATCGCCGTCGGGCCATGATCTCGCAACATTTTGGACGAATAATTGACCACAATGTTTGCAGTGGTTTTCGAACATCATTCGGACACCTCTGCAAACATCGTGAGGGAGGACGTGTCTAAAATGTTGCGAAAACATTACATTGGAACTTCTATTCATACACGAGAAAATTGGAAAGGCAACTAAATAGCCGTTTAAACTGTACCGATTTTATATTGTGGTATCATATATATTGAGGGAAAAGACTTATGAATAAATACTAATGAATATACTTCATTATGAACTATATTTGTTATTCTCCTATAGGTATTATAAAACAGTATTGTACAATAGTACAGCTGTTGTGTATTTTTTAAGACATCACATTTTAACATCCAAGCTTATTCATGTTTGCTATATAGCAGCTTCATTTGAGCAGGCATTCTTAGACTTGCAGTACTTTGTTAGAAGACAACAAGAAAGCATCCCAATTCGTAAATTTAGCATTACAAATAAGTGGCAAATTTGATAATAGTTCAAACCTAGTTACGGGTTTGTAATTTTTGCATGCCGATAAGTTGCAGCCTTAGTAACGCTCCTATTCTCTGTATGATTTTCAGGTATGATCAACCGTTTTTATGACGATTCTAAAAGACCTCTCCATAGTTTGTGTGAAAGAAAGGCAAGTGCAACAATCAAAAGCCGGGTAAGATTCGCTCTTTTTTCACTACAGTTTAAACGTTCTTATTATAATGTCGTACATTTTTGCTTTTACTTTTTAAAAGTTAGACTTATTCAGTTTACATCGATTGCGAAACAAGTTCGTAAAACATAGATAAGTCATTCTAGTTTGTGTTTCGATGGTGATAATCAATTCTCGCACCGAATTTTGAATGAACGCCAACTGGATTCCAGACTTCACGGGGATCGAACACTTGACCCTAATGCCCTAAGGCCGTCGCTGTCTATAGGTAACTTTGGGAGGCTCTTGTTTTGCCCAGTGGTTAAGGTGGCGGACTTGTAACCATTGCATCCCTGGTTCGAGCCACACCGGCACCGCTGGTTTCGTGGTAGTGTCTTTAGGCAAGTTCTTCAGAGCTGTGTCCCAGTCCTGTTGAATCATAAGCAAGCGGTGATATGACTGAGAAATTGCTGAGTCTGCGTTTCAACCCATTTAAGACTACCTTTGGATTATTGTCCTCTACCAAACACCTCACATAAGTTCTTTGCCTCTACGAATGGATAAGAAAGGATTTTCATTTTGGGGGTATTAGATAGAGCTAAACTTATTTACCCTCAGTACATTAAGGTTAATCTAAAACCACTATTCGTTACAGTTAATTCAAAACTGTCGTATATATCTAATGTAAATGAAGGCGAAAAAGTTCTTTGGGTATTGCACGGACTTAGTGTGTATTTTTGTTCTATGTTGACTCAAAGGCTAAACTATACAGAACAAAAGCACAATAGTATGGCCTGAAAATGACTTTTGTTATCATCATGACCTCTTTGAATAGAGTAAAGTGACATGCACATATAAATGGTTCTCACCAGGCCCAATGATTTTATAAGTCTACTAAATTAAATCTATAATATAGCAGTGCCTGTACAATTTGAATAATTTATACAGATTTTACTGTTCATGAAAATGGCGTATAAAATAACGATTCAACAAAAGAAATGAAAACCCCCAAAAAAATGTTTGGTTACAACGGCAGAGTTATTCTAAAGTCAAGAATATTTGAATTGTCAGTGGAGGACAGCGGTTCAGGGGTTAAGAGTCGGCCTTTGGACATGAGGGTAGGATGTTCGAATCATGTGAGTCATGGGTTCCGCTTTGCGACCTTGCATTAATCCCACATTCAGTGCATGTTTCTTGGATGCAAAATTGAGAGTGCTACATCTAGTCATATAGACTTATGTCACAATTGTTGTTAAAAAATAAGTTAAGATCAAGAATTTCCCCTTTCACACACACACACGAAAGGTTACCCCCGCAAATTACAGACCATCGAAAACAAGATAAGTACTTTAATAACATCCTAATCATAGTCCGAGCCACATAGTTCGCCCAACTTCCCAGGGTGATGTTGGTAAGTGACCTATGGTATATTCTTGATTTTCTCACATATAGAATTAGATGTTCGATCCTTTACTCAATAACACAACGCTTTGACGCATCTACAGCGTGAAAGTTAAGACAAGGGTGGGATTAAAGGAGAAATTGCTTGTTATAAGTGAGACACAGTTCGTCCGACTTGGGATGATATAGGCAAGTGTCCTACGATTTATTTCTGATAGAATTGCATAGGCGTAAGAGCTGGGGGGCCAGGGGGGCCGGCCCCCCAATCCCCCAATATCCAGACTTGGGGGGGCCAGAGTGGGTTGCCAGAGTATACTTTGCCCCCCCCCCTCCCCCCCCCATATTCGCAATGGCAAATAAAGATATTTGAAAAGAAAAATGAAAGAAACGAAATTCAACAGCAGAATAAAGCTAAATGTGTATTTTTGTGCTTTATCCAATACCACTTCGCCTTTTGTTACGAACAATAACCAAAATCTTTTTGACGTCATCATCGCAAATGGCAATGTGGACACATTGGGTTTATCCAATGAAAACTCAGCTCACAAAAATCCCTGGGAAGTTTTGATTGACGAAAACCGTGGTGTAAAACGTGTTCTAAGGAGTCAGACTCAATTTTGTCTTTAATTGTTAGCTAAAGCTTTAGCTTGAACAATAATTTGATTCTCTACTTGACTCTTCGTATGAATCCGTGGCTGTGACAGCCTGGTCGCTAGAACTTTTTGTTTAGATCAATACATTTGATAACCACGTGAGTTCGAGACCTGGCATATCCATTTTTCTTTTTCTTTTTTTCTTTTTTTTTTTATCAAAGATACACATTTTCATACGCTTTCTTTTAATTCTTATTATGTTATTATGCATGAATAGTCATGAAAAAGTTTAGGAACATTTACTCTTAGACCGTTCCTCATCTGAAGTTGCCCCGCAATGTTGAAAACGCTCCTACGCCTATGAATTGGTTATTCGACCCTTTCCTCTTTAATACCACGCTTTAATACCGCCCAATAACAGCAAAATCCTTGTGAGTAAACAATCGTGAGTAAAGGAGACTTGTGACAAGCAATTTCTCCTTTAGTGACGATGGTTTCTTCGCTATGCCGTTTAAAATACAGTGTATGTTTCATTATTTTTATTTTTTTGTCGTAAAGGGTTTCTTTATTGTACGACCAATTTTAACTTCTCACAATTGCAAAATTTCTAAAATCAAGCATTTCTCTTTACCATACTCTCTCAGTCACATCAAGGGTTTATTTCCTCTTCTATTTTAAAAAATGGCACGAAAACGAAGACACACGACCATCGTTGTTGGGCAAACTTTTATGTTACTCCCAAATCCAATACAGTACAATCAAAGCGCTGATAGCGCTGAAGGACTAAGATGCGTTTAAAGCAAGATGATTGAGGATACATTTTACGATTTCCCATGATGCAACAGTTATACTAATATAGAGCAAAACAAAGCGAGCAAATCCGGACTACATTCCTAGTTCCAAGAAGGTAGTGAAGGCGGATGTTTAATGAGTAATTGGGGTCAGACCGCTCTTTGTGTATCGATAAAGGACCGTCCCTCAAAAAGTGGTATGTAAATTCAATAGACTAAGGTGCTGGCGCACCCTTAGTCTAAAAATGATAAAATACAAGCATATACTGGAAAGTACTGTTAGCTGATAGTCGTTTGGAATATTTTTTGGGGTTTGTTTGTTTTTTTCTCGAATACTGCTCGTGTGAAAAGTAAAAGGCTTATCAGACACAAATGCAGAACCTCGTTATCAGCCCAGACATTGATTACATTCCCAGGCTTATCAGCGAGTTAGTCTGTAGTCTGTAATAGAGCGTGTTGGTGTTGTTTTTTTATTTTTGTTTTGTTTTTGTTTTTAAATTGCTATAACAGCATTAAATTTACGCCACGTTGTCAGTACATTTATGCATTATATCATTGCTTATCGCTGTTGGTATCCCCTTTGTCATATTTAGGACGGTTTTCCCTAAAAACGAGAATGATTGTGGATTAGACACAAATAAGCAAGTGAATGAGACTTGAAATCAAAGAAACGTTAAGTCTGAGATAAATGTCTTTCCTTGGTGAAGGTTTCGGCAGAAATAATGAAAAACATGAAACAAACATTTCGGAAGACAAGGACTCATATCCATTCTTCTTACGTATCAATCCAGATCCGTCTACTAATCTACCAAACTAAACATGTACCCATAAATAAATAAAGTAGAAAGTGAAATGTCTTAAACCATATCAGCACTGGCTAGTTGCATAAGCTTATCAAGGTAGTGTTAGTAAGTTTGTTTTTTAAATTGTTATGACTTTGTAAGTTTACGTCTGAATAAAGTATTCGTGTTCGTATTCGCTAATCAATGATATGGGCTTTTGCGTAGAGACATCACGCATGTTAAAAAAAAATAATTTAATTTAACACCAGAAGGCCAGTGATATGTGTGGCAATATATACAATCAGCAACAATACATCATGATAGTAAGATATATAAATAGATAGAGCGTCAAGTTAAAAAAACGAAAGCGCGTGTGCAGCATGATAAATTCAACGGTGTTGAAATTGAAACACGTATTTGTCCGTTTAAATCCGCTCCCATATAATGACTTGCAAGAATTTTAAAGTAAATCGCCATTTTTAGACATAACTTGGATGTAAACAATGAAGTCAAATTGTGGGGTACACCAATTTGTGAAAATAGCATTTTGAAAACTTGATAATAAATAGTACAGGCGTTATATTGTCATGACCGTGTGGTGTTTTGCCATGGTTTAACATGTTCTATCATTATTTATAACTCATTTTACCCAGTGCTGTGCAGGTTTTATTTAGCGCTAGTTTGCTTTTAACCCGTCACCAAACAATAACGACATTTGACCATTTTTTGCAGACGACTATGGAAAACATTGTGGGTAAAGGATAAATTTACGAGTAATTTCTCCTTTTTCCTACAATGTTTCCTGCACTATCAGACGATAATTTCTTAAATTTCATCACATTTTAAAATGTCGTCTGCAAACTCTTTCAATTTGGGACAGTCGAAAATTTGGCGTTTGGTAAAGGGTTAAGAAACGCGTTATGAAGTACAATATGGCCGTCAATCATAAAACTATTGCAAAAAACCCAATGATTATATCCCCGCTTGTACTGAATGAGGGTCGTGCGGGTTAGATCCTATCTTGGTTCAAACGCAACCCAATAAAACAATTAGTTAACCCTTTCCCAAACGACAAATTTTCGACTGTCTTAAATTGAAAGAGTTTGCAGACGACATTTCAAAATGTGATGAAATTGAACATTATTCTTCAGAAAGAGCAGAAAACCTTGTGGGAAAAGGAAAAATTGCTCGTTACGAGCAATTTCTCCTTTTCCCACAATGTTTTCTAAAGTAGTCTGCAACAAAGTAGTCAAATGTCGTTATTGTTTGGGAAAGGGTTAAATCGGTTCAAGCCCCCGAATCTCTGAATCTTTAAATCTTTGAATCTTTAACACAAGGTAAGTAAGACAATACAACTCATTTGCTTTATAGTATTTTTATCGCTTAACGGCCAACAGATAATGAGAGGTTTTTAAATTTCCAAGTTCAAAGGTTTGTGAGCATTACATATACATGTTGTTTCATACATACTAAATTTAACATATCATTATGACAAGCACTATAAAAATTGAAAAAGAAACAATACAGTAAAGTATTTTGAACATCGATTTTACATCAATATCTTTCCTCCTTTTTAAAACAATCACTATTTCTGAAGGAGTTGTTCAAAATGTGTGGACAATTTTGAATTTGTTTGTACATGACCCGATTTGATACGACCTGTCTTTCGCTTTGAACTATTCAATTTTATCTCAACGAAGTGTGGTCACCTTGTTCAGTTTTTGCTCATCCCTTTGCATTATTTCATAGTTTTTCATTGGTGATTGCGTTATGCAGATTTACTATTTGTCATAATAGTTTCTTCAATCTTCGGCCCCAGGGTACCGTTTTACTGAACAATAAGGAAAACTATTTGCGTACGTCAAAACTAATCTACATAGATAATTATCTTAAACAAAAGTACGGTATTCCATTGTGAAAAAGAGAGACGATCGTTTTTGTTTTTTTTTGTTCAATAGTGTTTTCGTGAGACAACAAGTTCGATGCAAAGATGTCCTTCTTATTGAACAAATTCTTATTAAATGCATGGAAGGTTTCACAGATACCAACCATGCAGTCGGTCTTTCCTATATCGCAAGTTTTATTTATCATCTGGGACCAGATTGCACAGTTATGATGACCCACGGTTGAAGCTGCTTGTTCGCAGAAGTGAGGAAAGTTGGATATCAAAATTTGATTTCTTTAACCTATTACCAAACAACTACGAGATCTGATCACTTTGTTTCAGACTACTCCGGAAAATATTGTGGGAAAAGGAGAAATTGCTTTTAACGAGCAATTTCTCCTTTTCTCACAATGGTTTCTGCCATATCAGAAGATGCCTTTTCAATTTCATCCCATTTTGAAATGTCGTCTGCAAACTCTCTCTCTATTTGGGACAGCCGAAAATTTGGTGTTTGTTAAAGGGTCAAAACTGTATTACAGCGGTGCTGTTTCATGAGACGCACTGTTGAATAACTATTGAACGTAGAATAAGTTCGTTTTTAAGTATTTAGAGTCCATATGCCATAAATATTAGTGTATTCAAACCAAAAGCGTTGAAACGATTTTGAGAAAAACGGTTTAATGACCGTACATACTTTGATATATTGATACATTCTGAATTCATTTGCGTTCAGATGCAATTTTCATGAAATATTACACCACAATACAAACGCCATTGTTTCAACGGCATTTCAGTTTGACTTGCTTATCTCACGTGACGGCACCAGTAATTACGTTGCCGAAAACCCACGTGACGATGGTATCTAAAAATAGGACGTGTTATTCTAAATTTAGCTCGTTGTTTACGAAATAACCCGTCTAAACGGTTTTCAATACATTTATTAATATTTTGTTCTTTACGGTTTTTTAAACGGGGTTGGGAAGCGTTATATAATCTAGTCTTATGTTACTTTAGAAATACATGTTGTCATGTTTTCGGTAAAAGACAATTTATTTCAAATAGCTCAGATCCTAATCTGTGAGATAGTACCTTTAAGGTTACACAGTAACGATTCTATCGGAGTTTTTTTCCGACGTCGTACGGTTAATCTATCGTCCAAGATAAAGATCCCGTCTGAATGTCCACTCCGAGTAAATAATTGTTCTGTTTTCAATAAAAACATTTGTACAACAGATAAAGTTTACGGATTGTGTAAACTATTCAAAACAGCATCGCAAAAAACACAACTAGCCTGGATTAAGGATAAAAGATTATCTATCGGCTCGGGTCAGTAGATTTTTTCTTATTACCCTTAACATCATTATATCACACGTCTATGATTTCGCTGCAATATGCCTTGAAACCTCTTCGTCATCGCTCACTGAATTAATCTTATGTGGGTTTGCGGGGTTATATAGTAAAACCTCTATATCTCGAATTTGAAGGGACCTCATGAAAATGTTCGACTTACAGAGACTTCGAGTTATAGATGTCAAAAGATATGACGTAGAAATGAATAGGAATATTTCGAGACCCCGTGTTTACTTCGACGTATAGAGGAGTTTGACAATCAGAAGTTTGAGTTATAGAGATTCTACTGTATTACGTTTTTCGTAGAATTTACTAGTCCAGGGTACCGTTTTACTAAACAACTTACGGAACGTATTTGCGTAAGTCATAACTGATAAACATGTATAGTATCTTCAATGAAAGTACAATATTGCAATGTGACACGCTATTGGAAACGTCTCGGAGAGACTATTCCGATGATGTGTTACTTTGCAATATTGCTCTGCCCGATTTTGAAATAAGAGGAATTGTTGTTTTAGACTTACGCAAATCTTAAGCGCAAACTGTTTAGTAAAACGGTACCCAGATGATCTAGAGTAGATATTCAATTCTGCAATTATAGCTATGTATCATCCAAGTTAGGAATTCTCCAGTACTGTGCTTAGGTTCTAACGTGTCTTGCCAAAGGACACTCCAACGAACCAAGCGACGCCAGATGGATTCGAACCCAGGATTCCCGAGTTACAATACCCCTCTTTAAATGCTGAGGGGCCTCTGTGGCCTAGTGGTTGGAGTGCAGAACTTTGAAATCAGATCGCCCCTTTCTGTGTGGGTTCAAATCCCGGTGAGGGATATGGATTTTTATGAGAGATTACTGTTAAAGTCTCCCGATTGATAACAAAAAAATACCGATGGTTCTACCCGGCTTGACATGTCCTTATAGCCAGTTGAGTATGATGTCTTTCTCCACCATTAAGAGCATGGCATCGCAACATAACTGAAATAATGTTGACGCGATGTAAAAGGCAATGCAGGGGTCCTGCGTGGTTCAGCAATTTAAGGTTGTGGTCTTAAAACACGGGTGTTCCGGGTTCAAGCCCCATCGGGATCTAAACTGAACATATTTTACTACAACATTAACCCTTGTGTAACAAACACGCAGGACCATTCGTTTAAACGATAACGGGTTATTTATATCCATAACAATGACAAGGTATGTTATCGATAATTAATTAGGGGCAGATCTTATTTGATACGGAACACTAAGAGCATGGTCAATATGGACATGTATACCGATCCATATAGAGGTGTTTGAAAAAAGTAGGTCATCGCCAGATGGTATCAACCCATTACCAAACGCCAAATTTTTTACTGCCCCAAAGAGTTTGCAGACAACATTTCTAAATGTGTTGAAATTGTAAAATAATCTTCTGGTAGGGCAAAGAACAGTGTGGGAAAAGGAGAACGTTGCTCGTCACGAGCAATTTCTTCCTTTCCCATGATGTTTTCCAGATTCGTCTGCAACAAACTGGTTAAAACTCGTTATTGTTTGGTAAAGGGTTAAGGTAGTGCTCATTTTAAGTTAAGGTGAAGAACTTAGAAATCGGGTGTCCCGGTGAAGAATATGGATTTTTATGAGACTGACTTACTGAATGCTGGTGGTTCTACCCGGATTGGGGTCCAGCTAGACCAAGTGGTTAAGGTGGCGGACTTAGAAATCGGGGGTCCTAGGTTTGAGCCATACCGACACCTCGTTTCGTTGGAGTGAACTTTGGCAAGTCACTTCAAAGCCCTAGCCTTGTACTGATGGTTTCAGGAAAGCCGTTCCATAACTAAACAATTGTTGATACGTTGTTAAACTTCTACAGCAGTTTGGGCGTATACTTGTTCGAACTTATTTATTTTTACATTGATTGTGAAACAATATCTTATAATCCTATCTCTCGATTCGGCTTCCTGTATACATCGCGTGTTCAGTGTAGATAAGATTAAAGATTATAGGTGGAAATATGCGCATGGCACCCATCACGTGATCCTCCATGGGAATTCCTCATGATTTCAGGAATCGCCCTGACTTGGATGATCCAAGCTGTAACTGTGTAGAATGAGATATCTACGTTTGGATCATTCGGACTAGAATCGCCCCTAGAATTATTGACAAATCTTATCGATTCAGTCAATTTCTAACAAATGAACTTTTGTTACGATTTATCTTTGGGTCAAAAACAATAAAACAATATAAACAATTAACTCCGTCTTTTTTTCTGCTACTCACAGGCTTTGAAACCATGACCCCTCGTGTTCCGAGGTCGACGCTCTACCTAAGAAACACTCTTTGGAACTGAAACCTTGTTCCCCCGTATTCTAATGTCGACGCTCTGTCCATGAATCTCTCATCGGACTTTAACCCATGACCCATTGTGTATTGAGTCTGTTTTTGTGTTTTTTTCGTGGTACATGTGATCATCCGGTTGGGTGTTAGTATCGCAATTATGCCACACGCAGTTGTAAAACGCACTGACCAGAAATTAAAGGAATGTGTTTGGCAAGCTCGTATCGTCCACACGTGATATGTGATGCACTGTTTATTAAACCTTAAAGTTCCTGTAAATCGCCTCATCTAGCACCAATAACATCACACATTCCCTTCCATTGATTTAAGATATGGTGTGGGGATTTCAATCGGTTTCCTCAAAAAAAAACTTGCGACGTATCTCAATTTCGCGTTGTTTTGATAAGGGGTGAGGATATGGCATTCTTTCCTTTCTCTTTAATGCAAATGGAAAAAAAAATGATAAAAAAGTTAACTGTATAAATTATTCATGCATTGCAATAGACTGCATGCCAAAGTTATCTGATATTCAAATTCTAAAGTCAGAGTATGGTGGGATATGATATTTTCCCTTCTTAAAAACAAATGAAAAAAAGACAGATAATTTACTGTATAATTATTTATGGAGTACAATACACCACATGTCAAAGTTACCTGATTTCCCCATTTTTTTGTCAGAATATTTGTTAGGAATTGATATTCCGTTTTTTTTTTTTTTTTTTTTTTTTTTCTAAACAGAAATAAAAAAGGGGATATTAACTGCATAATCATTCATTTACTGCAATATACCGCATGCCAAAGTTACCTGATATTCACATGTTATATCAATATCTTTGATGGGATATGGTATTTTTTCTTTCTTATAAAACAAATGAAAAAGAAATGTAACTCAATATCTATTCATGCACTACAAAACACCACCTGACAAAGTACCAGATTTCCACATTTCTTTTGTCAGAAAGGATGTGATATTCCGTTTTTTTTCTCAAAACAGATAAAAAAGGGGGACCTTTTATGCATAATCATGTATGCTATGCAATACAAAGCATGACAAAGTTTCCTGATGATATTCACATTTTATGTCAGTATAGTTGGTGGAATGTGGTATTTTTTTTTCTTACAAAACAAATGAAAAAAAAATATGCAACTTAATATCTATTCATTCAATGCAGTACACCGAACACATTTTCACAGTATGTTTGTCTATATTAAACGCATGTTTTTGTTGTTGATGGAAAACATGTCTGCATATTTTCTTCACTCGTTCAATCATGACATATGCAAAAACTGATTACGACCACATTAACGTGTAAAATCCATCAATTAAAATTGCTTATTCACATTTGAGAAGATTTTGAAATTGTCATGAAACAAAATAGCTTTTGTATTGTTGTTTGATATACAATTTTAGGTGGCCATGAAAAACGTTATTGAATCAAGAAGCTTCAGAATATCTTAGCATGGACCGTCTTTATGTGGTAGATACAAAACCGTTGCGACGCATTTTGATTAACCCTTTACCAAACGCCAAATGTTTGACTGTCCCAATTTCAAAGAGTTTGCAGAAGACATTTCAAAATGTGATTAAACTGGAAAATTATCTTCTGGTAGGACAGAAACAAATGTGGGAAAAGGAGAAACTACTCGTCATAGAGCAGAAAGCATTGTGAGAAAAGGAGAAATTGCTCGTTCTTCTTTTCCCGCAATGTTTTCCAGAGTCGTCTGCGACAAACTGGTCAAATGTCGTTATTGTTTGGTAATGGGTTAATATACATAATATTTCTCTATATACATGCTCTAGAAAATTAAATACGAACACATTCTGCTTCGAATGGCTATTCTCCAATGCGCATACAGTACAATGTTAGAGAAATTAAGTTCTAACTTCTTAATTTCCTCACATATATTGTTTGAGTTTTCATTTTGATAGTGAATACTTTAAATGATATTTTGATAGATTGCAACTAAATCCTACATCTGGGTTTAGCACGATACTGGTTTGTCTCTTAAATGTTTACTTCTTGTGAACTGATGGGCCTATGGCCTTATGCAGTAATAAAGTTTCTATCTATGTTAACAAGCAGCTTTTAAGCGATGTGTAAGGTTTGAAACGATGGATGTTCAAAACTAAAACATCACACATGACGGTATTCAAACTACATTTGTCGCATTTACGGACGTTTAAGGCGTTTGATAATCTCGAAGTTTGCTTTATTTTAAGTGTCATCAACTACATATTCGTTTGAAGTAAACTATAAAAAAAAAGAGGTTTTTGGGGTGAAATCCAACCGTTTGATTTCGCATCACTGCACAGATATGGCTAGGAAAGTCATATGTTTATTTAACCACAAATTTCAAATGATATTTTGTGGAGGATCCAAATTCAAAGTAATTGTAGACGAACTTGGTGGATTACAAAGAAAAGACATTTTCCTTGTAAATTTTTATTTGAAGCATTGTGACATAGGAGAAATTGATCAAAGGTAAGGGGGTTGAACAACCCCTCTTAACCCTTTACCAAACGCCAAATTTTCGTCTGTCACAAATTCAAAGAGTTTGCAGACGACATTTTAGAATATGATGAAATTGAAATATAATCTTCTGATAGGGAAGAAACCACAGTGTTGTCCTTTTCCTGAGTCGTCTACAACCAACCCGTCAACTCTCGTTATAGTTTAGTAATGGGTTAATTAATGTATGTTACAGCAGATGTGATTTCGTTAGAAAAAAAAATCTAGTCAGCATTTATCTAACTATCCAACACTCTGTTCGCTCATGTGTGTCGACACCTTCGCGGTAATGAATCTAAATGCAAATTATTTCAACTTCAATTTTCATCCGCATAATAAGGTGTCACCAAATATACCATCAATCGGAACTACTCGGGTATTTCCGTGAGCTGTGAAATACACCTCGGATATAAGTGTAGGGTTACAATTTTTCGGGTAAATCGGCATCCGGCAATTAACACCATTTTCATGGCAAGTACGTAGCGATGACTTTAGATGTACATTCCTTTCTAGCCTGTTTTCGATATCAATGAACTTTTGAATATCTCTATATGACTTCATCTCCGAGTTACACATCGTTCTTTCCCAGTCTCTGATTGCTTTCCTATAGAAACACATAACTAGAGTTTGCTTTCAATTTGTTCAAACTTTTATTCTACCAAGTACGCACATACTCATGGTTTAACTCTTAGAATGCCAATTTACTTGGCGGCTGGCTTGGATCTAACCTGTTTGCATAAGCATGAAGTCGGTTCCAGCACTATAAGGGTTAAGCAAGCATCGTAAGTGGAGATTGTGGTATATAAGACAACTTACGTCTTAATACAGACACCAGTCTTTCAAAAAGCTTCAGTAGAAGCTTTCTGAATAACATTCGTCCGTCTTGTATGAGATAGCCTTCGAATCAATAACAACTTTCTGCCTACTGTTTTAAAATGTTCGCTTAAAACAAGATTCCTGGTATATATATATACACACACAATATCAGGATAATTTCTCTACATGATGTTGAAAACTAAAAGCCAATTATAACTTTTATCGTTGTTGATATATGTACATGATCTTATTTTGTATTGTTCTCTTTTGTTAGATAGAAGTATGAACATGACATCTGATTAGACATGCTTTCAAATGTTATGATCAGTTCTTGTTTTAATGATAATTATCTTTTTTTAACAAGATATATCTATTACTTATCTCCTCGTTCTAACGTTCAAGAGCTGGAAGAATCAAGTGTTCTTAAAGGCAAATCTGAGTTTTCTATTTATTTTCTTTATTTTCTGCTGCTTCTTTTCAAAATGGTGACATTCAAAAAGCGCAAAATATCGTCCAAATTTAAAGATACATGTACTTATCTTAGAATGTACATGTATCGTCTAACGTCACAACTAATACTGGTCAAAAACCCCAAACCTTCAATACAACATCCAATGTAGAAACGCATTTAATATAACAATAACAATGTGAAAAGATATCTATAGAATTATTCGAAAACATAGTCTTACCTTGTCGTAGAATAACATCCATTTTAGAACAAACCGTTACCATCATTTAGTCAGTCAATGTTCGAATTCTGCAAGCGTTTTCATTTTTTCTTTAAACTGATCAACACTTTTGGAATGGTTCACGTCTTCGAATGCGATTCACTAAAATCCCAACTAATTCTAAACTTGGTACAGAAAGATTGAACTGTAAGCCGGTTATTCAATGCAAAACAAACTAATTATACGTTACGCTGAACCGATAATCAGTATTTATTGTAAAACCCAATCCACTTAGCTATGCTTGTAATGTCAGTATAACTCTATACATGGTACTAATAAAGTCCGAATTCCAAAACAAAAATAACCCTTGTTCATCTAAATATGTAAATACGATATATTTGTTTACCTCATACTTTAAATAGCACCCAGTCGCTTCACTCAAATCCGATGATTAAAGAGGCGACTGTGTTAAAATGGAAAAAAAAATGCTGGTTGTGAGCATTTTCTCGTTCTGCTTACAATGGTTTTCCCCAATCATCTTAGCGAATAAAAAGCATATGCACGCATGGGGTTTTGCGTCTCATTTCCTGCAATTCACCATCCTAACAGGTGCATATTTATCTTCCACAGTAACAGTTTAGCAGAATTTGCAAGTTTGCTAAAATAAATAATTCTAACATAATCGCACATCAAAGAATTTCCTATGCTTGATTCATTTCCCACTTCACAAATACGTTTAACCAAAACTGCATAGACCTTCTAGTATAAAATCCAATATCCCATGAGGTATCCGACTTGAGATCCTGCCGATATTTTTTACATACGGCTGGTTTCAGATTTTACGCTGCATTTCGCCCACGATTGTTGTGGTATACAAAGCTACTGTAGAAAGAATGTCTACCTATCTAACTGCCTAACCAATCGAATCAACTGAAGTGTGTGCACTGCGATTTAATTAAGTCATGTTTTGCTATACGTTTTTATTGACATACGCTCGTTAAAGAAGGAATTAGTAATATTTTAGTTCTAGTATTTCAACCCTAATTAGTGACTTCAAGAGATGTGGAATGAGAAAAAAGGTGTTTCCAAAATTTCCATAATTTATACGAATGACATATACGACCTTTGATTTTAACTTAAATTGTATTAGTCGTTTTTTTTAGCTTATTTATCATTGGAAATATATTACCGATGGCTTGTATGTTTGATTCTCAATTTACTACTTCAAGATAATGTCACTGCTGTTAAACCAAAAAGTTATGTATCCTCAATCAACTGAACGGTGTATAGAGTCATCCTCGTCTTAAGCAATGAAGATGATATCGGGGATGAATTCCTGTACTTATAGACTTTGCGAAACATACTAAATATACTTTTGAAATCAGAAATAATTGAATCAATACGACCTACTGAAAAGACTTTGTAATCGTTACAATTATAAACAATGACTCTTTCTTCAAGAATGCTAAATTAATGTCACGATTTAGAGTTGATATTTATTTTTAAGTTCACGTATGCATATTACTAGAACCTGTATACGCTTACGTCAAAGAATTTTCTTCTTCTTCTTTTTCTTCTTGTACTCCTTATTAAGCGACAATGGTTTAAGGAGACAAAATCTTGGTGAAAGAAGCAGAATAACGACTTTATGCGGACGCCAGTCATTCAGAAAGCTCCAGTAGGAGCGCCCTGAATGACTTGCGTCCTGTATTAAGATAGCTTTAGACTAAATAACCTTTCAAATACCGTTTTTATGTTTTCGCTAAATTAATAATCTATTAATGAGAATATCTCAAGCAATTTCTCATTTAGTCCCAATGTTTTCTTAAGACTTTTGCTGCAGATGCGTCAAAGAGTTGTATAATGGAGCAAGGGCCAAATGTTAAAATTCTAAATTTTTTAACAATAGTGAATAATCATATAGAATTCAAGCGACGATTTACAATGTTCCAAAAGAAGTTGCCCCGGTGAAGACGAAATAACCTGGCGACCGATCGATTGTTGACAATGGTTTGGTTCTAATAACGTTACATTACATTTTAATGGATTGCGTCAATTGATTTGACTCCATGTAGAGAAGGACGGGTTCAAGTTAATTCTGCTTTTAATGAAAGACCGTAACGACGTTTCAAGCGTCTTGCATGCACGAGTAGTGATACCACAGTATATAATTACTTCCGGAGGTCGTTAAACCATAAAAAGTAGTTCTTGAAATATACAAATGCGCCTTTATATGCTAAGCATTGTCCAATAAGATACACGAGGAAGCCCAATTGACTAATTTTTATATTTTGTGGGTGTCAGCCATGATTTTTAATGCTTACTTTGTTGATTGTTTCCGAACTGCTTGCTCTAGAGGACGAGCGAAAGATGATGGTTTACTGCACTGTATTTTTGAAAATAGAGTGTGGTAAAAGGAATAACCTGTAAGAAAACAAATACATATTTCTGAATGTAGGAAAACTTGGAATAAAACGTAGGTCACTATCTTACATCACCCTAAGTCGGACGAAATGTGTATTACTTGTCATAAGCAATTTCTCCTTTTGTCACAATCGTTTCTTTTAAAAGCCTTTGCTGCAGGTGCATCAAAGCTTGAAACCATGGAGTAAATGATGGAAAATTTAATTTTTGATGTCGGCCAATCAGGAATAAATCGTCACTAAAAAGGTCACTTTCCTGCATCACCCTAAGTCGGTCGACCTGTGTGTCACTAACACAAGTCATTTATCCTTCTTTCACAATCGTTTCTTATAAAGATATTTTTCTGTAATTGCGTCAAAGCGTGGAATTATGGAGTAAAGGGTCAAATAACTAATTCAATCAGGAATTAACCGTAGATCACTTTCAAACTTCACCTCTATTCAGACGAACTGTGTGTTACTTGTCATAAGCAAATTCTCCTTTAGTCACAATCGTTTCTTTCAAAGGTTTTTTATGCATGAGCGTCAAAGTATGGTATTGTTTAATAGAAGTAAAGGATCAAGCATTTAATTCTAAATGAGGGACAATTTGGAATAATCCATAGGCCACTTCCCAACATCACCTTTGGTCGGACGAACTGTGTGTTACTTGTCGAAAGCAATTTCTACTTTAATCACGATCGTCTCTTTCAAAGGTTTTTTTTCATGCATGGTCGTCAAAGTATGGTATTGTTAAGTAGAGTAAATGATCAAACATTTAATTCTAAATGAGGGACAATTTGGAATAATCCATAGGCCACTTCCCAACATCACCTTTGGTCGGACGAACTGTGTGTTACTTGTCGAAAGCAATTTCTACTTTAATCACGATCGTCTCTTTCAAAGGTTTTTTTTCATGCATGGTCGTCAAAGTATGGTATTGTTAAGTAGAGTAAATGATCAAACATTTAATTCTAAATGAGGGACAATTTGGAATAATCCATAGGCCACTTCCCAACATCACCTTTGGTCGGACGAACTGTGTGTTACTTGTCGAAAGCAATTTCTACTTTAATCACGATCGTCTCTTTCAAAGGTTTTTTTTCATGCATGGTCGTCAAAGTATGGTATTGTTAAGTAGAGTAAATGATCAAACATTTAATTCTAAATGAGGGACAATTTGGAATAATCCATAGGCCACTTCCCAACATCACCTTTGGTCGGACGAAATGTGTGTTACTTTTCACAAGCAATTTCTCCTTTAGTCACAATTGCTTCCTTCAAAGGTTTTTCGCTGCATTTGCGTCAAAGCATGGTATTATGGAGTAGAGTTAATGATCAAACATTTAATTTTAAATGAGGGACAATTTGAAATAAACCGTTGGTCACTTCCCAACATCACCTCTAGTCGGACAAACTGTGTGTCACTTGTCGCAAGCAATTTCTCCTTTAATCACGATCTTTTCTTTTAAGAGTTTTTCGCTGCATTTGCGTCAAAGCGGTGTATTGTGGAGTAGAGTTAATGATCAAACATTTAATCTTAAATGAGGGACAATTTGAAATAAACTGTGGGTCACTTCCCAACATCACCTCTAGTCGGACGAACTGTGTGTCACTTGTCGCAAGCAATTTCTCCTTTAATCACGATCTTTTCTTTTAAGAGTATTTCGCTGCATTTGCGTCAAAGCGGTGTATTGTGGAGTAGAGTTAATGATCAAACATTTAATTTTAAATGAGGGACAATTTGAAATAAACCGTTGGTCTCTTTCCAACATCACCTCTATTCGGACGAACTGTGTGTCACTTGTCGCAAGCAATTTCTACTTTAATCACGATCTTTTCTTTTAAGAGTATTTCGCTGCATTTGCGTCAAAGCGGTGTATTGTGGAGAAAAAGGCCGAAAAACTTGTTCTAAATGCGGGACACTCAGGAATATACTATAGGTCACTTTCCAACAACACCCTGGGAAGTTGGACAAACTGCGTGCCTCGGACTATGATTAGGATGTTTTGAAAGTACTTATCTTGTTTTCGATGGTCTGTAATTTACGGGGTAACCTTTCGTGGGGGAAGCTTTAATGCGATATTATAGATGTTGCTAGGCCATTACTATGTACATACAGATCATTTAAAAAAGAAAACGGAAAAAGAAAAGATATCCCCGTAAGGTAGCTAAACTCAGTGTTAATATGCTTCTTTAGACAAAAGACTGAACTCTCAACAGGTTTACTTTACCTGACTGGTGAGAAAGCCCGCCGTTGATGGTAATGTTAGTGTGCCAGTAAAGCTTTGGTTTTTTTTTTAAAATGCAGACAACAGAGTTATAACCAAAAACAAAGCGTTTTTGTTTTTTCGTTTCATGTAAGATGTTGATGCCTCAGTAGCATTTAGTTTCTTTCATTTTTTTCTGATTTGTGTTTATTCCAATTTAAAATATAGATTTGCTGCATCAGTAAACACCTTTACTTTGTACATGCATTTTATTATTTTTTTCTTTGCGATAAGGGTTTATTCATTTCGCATTAAAGAAAGACAGCGGAGTCACAGTGTCCGAAGAATTTCATTTTGTTTGAATACATTTAATATTATTGACTTATCAAACACTTTTCTATACGCAAAAACCCGAAGTTTCGTAGACTATAGGAATTTGCAGATGAAAAGATTGTAATTGATCGAGCGCTCAATATGAGCGATTTCCTTTTAACCCTTTCCCAAACAACAAGTTTCGGACTGTCCCAAATTGAAAGAGTTTGCAGCCGACATTTAAAAATGTGATGAAATTGGAAAATATTCTTCAGATAGAGCAGAAAACCTTGTGGGAAAAGGATAAATTGCTCGTAACGAACAATTTCTCCTATTCCCTCAATGTTTTCTAAAGTCGTCTGAAACAAAGCGGTCAAATGCCGTTATTGTTTGGGAAAGGGTTAATATGAGCGATTTCCTTTTAAGTAAAGATTGTTTCCACGTATTATTCATGCTTATATGGTGATGCAGTGATTTTTTCTAAATTAAATCAATGGGCTTTTTTGACCAAAACTTAAAAATCAGTGGGTTTTTCTATAGAAAAATGATTAAAATGAATGAAAGTAATGAGTTTGGGGGAAAATTTATGAGATTCTTTGGCCAACATTTATCACTGGTGATGTTTCTATCACTTTTAATCGCTGACTTTAATATAAATGACGACCTCCCTTTTTATCACAAGGTTGTCAAATACATGTAATACCATGAATGAACTGAGAATCTTCATGAACTGTATTTGTCATCTGATCTCCATTTCCACCTGTTTCATAATCTTATTTAAGGGGTTTCTTCCAGCAATTCGAAAATTTGCTTCAGAATTCGTTTCGGTTTAGCTAATTAGAATTAATGTTGTTTAAGGAGTTAATAATTTATTCATCACTCGTTTAACAAAAAAAAAACCATCAACATAAAAAAGGAAACGATAAAAAAAGACAGGTGTTGGAAGCACTTTGCCTTTTCTAGTGCAATCCAAAAGTGCTGTTTTTTTTGACACATGTGAATGACGAATTATCATGACCCAAAAATATCGTTTGTTTTTCCCTTTGTTGATAATGATTTTATAATTATGTTAAATAATAAGAAACGAAGAAAACTATTTTTTATCATAGGGGTACAGTGTATGTAAGCCAAAATATGTTCTCATTTGTGTGTTTTCATATAGAGCGACCAGGCTTAATGTATTGTTATCGTACCTTTATGGAAACAAGATAGCTTACCAGATGGCTAGAATATCAAAATGTTAGTTGCGTTCTTTCAGATTCTCCACAGACAATAAACCGCGTTTCTACGAGAGTGAAAACAAATAATTCAATTTGACAAATCGAGGGCTCAATGCATTACTATAGTAAGTGCTTCATGTTTATGAAGCACTTACTATAGTTTTGCATTGAACCCTCGAAATGAGAAACACAGAAACTTATTATGTTCAACAAACTCGATTGACGTCAAAAGTAACGTCAAATAGTTCGACGCGTGTTGATGTTCGTCATATCTGCTAATTGCTCAGGTCTCGATATAGTTTCTTATTTCATTTTATTTTCGTCTTGGCATTTGATCTTTGTTAATTCTGCATTCGTAACTACTCGTGTGTTTTCGTAACATGAGGACTGTTTTCATTGGATAAACCTAGTCCGAATGATCCAGACGTATATATTTCATGCCACACAGTTGCAGCTTGGATAAATCCGAATTAGGAGCAACTCGATGTGTTCAGATTGACAATTCTGATGAGAGAATAAGGGAAGTAAATCACTAAAATGTGCACGAATTTCCGTATAAATTGTTACGCCCCTTTATACATAGACTTGCAACTATGATATGGACAGTTCGTGATATACACACTCATAATAATTGCATAAAGAATGTAACTGAAGATTTCTAATGCCATATGGACAGATGGGATTTGACTGTAATTAGAAAATACTCGGCATTAGTATATTTTTTGTTAATTTATAACTTATGTTTTTTGCTTAAAGGCACATAAAAGGAGATAAATACAAATAAATCACTAAAAGAATATATAGAGTTCTTTTATTATTTTCATAAAAGTCAGGATAATTATTTACCAATGCATTGAGACCCTATTTAAAAGACTTCTTTAATTTAAGTTATTTTGTGCTTGAAATATAGTAGTTTCCAATTCAATCATGTTTATCAACAACCTGTTTGTTTACATATTCAAAATAACGACTTCTGATTGGTCGGTTCAAACATTTGTGTATCAACTGTCAAGGTCAGGGGTGAAGAATCGTACCATTAACCTTGTAAATCTGGGTTATTTCTGGTTGGCTTTGACGTTTAAGATGTTCTGATGGGGTTTTTTTGGTGATGACTAATTGAATCTGACCAAACGTTTACCAACTGATATAGTTTGATAAAGCATTAATCTCCTTGTATGTGCCTTTTCATGAAACGGGAAACCATTGACCAATAAAGAATAATGTATATCATCTTAAAATAAGTATATCTATTCATCCTTATTGGATTTTAATTCGCGTAAACAATATTTATGTTATATTGCAATGCCCGACTTTATGATAATGATAATGATAATGAAAGAAGACTCCAATACTCCAATACTCAACTGCCCACAAGGTCTGATCAAACCGGGTAATCTGAACACATCGGGTTTATCAAATGAAAACACCTCTGAAATAATAGGGATGACGCCATATTGGTTCCAAGCGGAATGACGTCACTTCACTTTCGTGTTTAAAAATAGATCTTAAATGTGAAATCTTAAAAGTCGTTAAATTTGATTGAGGAAACAACTATACATGTCACAACAACAGTTTCGCCATTTGGTATGAGTTACTGATAAAAAATGATTTAACAGGATGTCCAACACTTCCATACACATTGAACTACTTAACGTGCACGCTTAGAAAATGTGTTAATTGGCGGATGCCGATTTACCCGAAAAATTGTAACCCTACACTTATATCCGAGGTGTATTTCACAGCTCACGGAAATACCCGAGAAGTTCCGATTGCAAACCGGGTAGAACCATCGGCATTCCATTCGTAAGTCAGGAGACAGTCTCTCATGATAACCCAAATGCCGTCACTGGGATTTGAACTCACGCGGAAAAGGGCCATGTTAACTTCAAGTACCGTTTTACTAAACAAGTTACGGAAAATATTTGCGTAAGTCATAATTTATAAACATGGATAGTATCTTCAATAAAAGAACAATATTGCAATGTGACACGTCATTGGAAGCGTCTCGGAGAGACGATTCCAATGATGTGTTACTTTGCAATATTGCTTAGCCCAATATTGATAAAAGAGGAATTGTTGTTGTAGACTTACACAAATTTTAAGCGTAAACTGTTTAGTAAAACGGTACCCTGTACTCTAACCACTAGGCCATGGCAGCTTTCTTAAAACCAGTATAAAGCAACCAACCAGCAAAAGTAGATAAGCGATATACAATACTCCGAGTCGAAACATTAACACTTTCAAAAAGTTCGACTGGTTTAAATTTGATTAAGTAGCAGACGTCACGAAATCTAGACAAAACGATACATTTTCTCGATGGTGTAACGTAAAAGCCATCGAAACGAAACATGAGGGTCGTAGGTTTGACTCGTGTAAGCAGCGGGGTCGATTTTGCGACCTTTCATCAATCATCATCATCATTATCAAAATCATCATTGTCATCATCATCATCATCGTCGTCAGCACCATCATCATCATCATCATCATCACCATCCTCCTCCTCCTCCTCATCATCATCATCATCATCATCATCATCACCATCATCATCATCATCATCATCTTTGTCATCATCTTCATCAACATCGTCGTCGTCGTCGTCAGCATCATCATCATCATCAGCAGCAGCAGCAGCAGCATCATCAACAACAACAACAACATAGTCGTCGTCTTCATCATCAAAAGTCTGTTTGCAAAAAACGAAAATTTGCCCCAAATATTAATAATTTGAAAATCTCTACTTCCATTGTTAAGTTGTGTTTCATGTATTTTTTTTTTTTTTGAATAATAACTTCTTCTTTGTATTCATATTGACTAATTATTTCATAATAAGCAGTTGACAAAACCGCTTATTTCCCCAGGAACTGTCACTCATACTGCGAAGTGTCATAATTATTGGGTGCGTAAAACACATGCGCACTGTAACCAAGTCACGAGAAGTTCATTTGGTTAATGTGTATTTGTGTCGGTTTCCTTGGTAACTGTATCACTTAAGAAGATTTGGAAACGCCTGCTTTCAGGGAATAGTCGGCTGGTATTCGTGAAAGATGCCTGGCAAATTGACCGAGTCTTGGATAACACATTGAGTTTTCATTTTTGAAAGTTTCTGTGTAAACGTATACGTGTGTTAGAAAAGAGCATTCGTTCTTTCTTCAAAGCACGTATCAGTGTATATAACAGAATTTTTACTTCTAACAAGAGGTTTGTTTGTTTTCCACGTTATGTTTTTGTTGTTATTTAGTGTAACTTGGGTTTGATTTATAACAGAAGGTTTGTCTTTCATGTTGCATATTTATATTTTCTTTTTTCTCTAGATATAATTTCTAACAACAGGGTATGGATGTTGCGTTCTGGGTTTCGTTGTTAATTGATACCACGGGAGATGATTATTTCCAGAAACCAACTTATCTATTGACGTTTTTGAACTATGGGTCTATGTGCCTAAGTTCTAAAAAAAAATACGTTATATTATGTACATAAACAATAGGTAAACCACAGATGATATTGATTTTCTCAAGAAATGTATTAATGTATTGGTTACTTTCAGATACGGGCTCGGAGCACAATTCGTAGAAACCATGGACGACACTGCAACATCCGAGAATCAGGTTTTATTCTTCGCCCTCTATTCGTGTACAGGTCAGTGAGTATTATTTTCCCTTTGTTGAATATATATATATTCTCAATCGGAACTACTCGGGTATTTCCGTGAGCTGAGAAATACACCTCGGCTATAAATGTAGGGTTACAATATTTCGGGTAAATCGTCCCCGGCATATAACACATTTCGTCTAAGCGTCCACGTTAAGTAGTTCAATGTACATGGCAGTGTCTGATATCATTTTTAATAATATGTTATCGGTAACTCATACGAAATGACGAAATTATAAGTTGTGATGGTAATGTCCGTTTGCTTTATATTGAACGGCTTTATATATTTCAAATTTAAGATCTATATTTGGAAACGAGGGTATAATGACGTAAGTCTCGCGAGAAACAATATGGCGGCATCCCTTATTATCTCGGAGGCGTTTTCATTGGATAAACCCGATGTGTTCGGATTGATATTTTCTTTGATCATAAGAGATGTCGCTCCTCTTGTAAAACAGGGCCTCCGTTGGCAAGAACTTAGAGAAGGGGGTACCATTTTACTAAACAACTTTAGGGAAAAATATTTGCGAAAGTCAAAACTAATAGTCTTGTGTAGTTTGTTAGCGATCACAATAAAGGGGAAAGAAACATGGTGTATAACACATCTAACGTCTTCATGCGGACTCCAGTCATTCAGAACATAGGGTCTATAGTTATCCTAGGGTCAGAACTATCTAATATACAAGACCAGTGTTCCGACTCTCGATAGAAAATCCGACTACCACTCGTACAAAGTCGTCTGCTACTCAAATAATCAATGGGATATTTACAAAATTAATTCAGATTTCGAATGAATTAACACCCTCCCATGGCAGTACTTTACTTCTTTCGATCACAGCATACGTTCTTTTTCAAAAATTGACTCGAGTTTTGGGCCTTTTGGCAAGGGTGCGTTCACCTCATTTACTTCCTACAAAGTTATTAACAGACACAAGGTGGTCTAAAATTCGCAATGGAATTAAATAACCTTCTTTTTGCTATTAAGAGAGGTCGTTCAAAACAAGAAAAACTGTTCTGTCGAAGCGATGTTAAAAATGAGCAAGAATAACAACACCGGGGCAGTTGGTCCCATTGTAAATTTTTCTCGTTTATAGGTTGAACATTTTTCTTTTTCCTGATTGTCTATCTTTATCACTACCCATCAAGGGACACAAAAGTGAAGTAAAGTGTCTGTTAAAGGCGTGCATCGTCCTTTGGTCCGTCCTTCCGTCTGTCTGTGTGTCTGTGTGTCTGTCTGTGTGTCTGTCTGTCTGTCTGTCTGTCTGTCTGTCTGTCTGTCTGTCTGTCTGTTTGTCTGTCTGTCTGTCTGTCTGTCTGTCTGTCTGTCTGTCTGTCTGTCTGTCTGTCGATCTATCTGTCTGTCTGTCTGTCTGTATGTCCGTCCGTCCGCCCGTCCGTCCGTCTGTCTGTCTGTCTGGCTAAATGGTCTAGCCCGTTAAATCTGTAACGTTCGTGTCACATACTTGCTGAAACATCTGTCGTCACAGAAAACGAAAATCAATACCAATCTACAACCTTAGTTAATTAGGCTCGGCGCACCTGCTTCCATTATCGATCCGTGTTGTGATGTTTTATTCGTGTGTGACATACAGTTCCATTCCCATGTTTTACGCATGTGTGACAGACCATTTCGTTCTCAGTTTTATTTATTTACTCAGCCTCTCTTTATAAGTTCTGTTCCTAAGAAACAGTATTTGGGGGCTTCAAGTGAATGATTGATGTCAGTTGTGAAGATAGGGCTTGCTGCGGTGTCAATAATGTTATAATTATTTTACAGCTTTCCTGGATATCACCAATATAAGGTTAGGACTGTGGAGTGTCTTGCCAAAGGACACTCTTACAAAACCGTTGGGGCTCGAACCTTAGAACCCCGAGTTTTAAAGCCGCCATTTAAACCACTGGGTCATGCATGACTCTTCTAACGTTTAAGAAAGATCCAACGTCTTCGAGTTTCTCGTTCACATATTTTTTCGAGGCCTTGCTACACCAATACTCTTTAAAGTTGTTCTAGAAAAGCAAACTCCGCGCAGGATTACTTCCCTTTGCTAGACTTCAGTACACTACCACTGTTTCAAAGAGATCACGTGACGATAGATACAGTAATGTGACCCGAATGATATAGTCGAGACGCCAACGAAATGAGTTCTCTATGATTTAATTCAACTCCCCTTGCTTTGAAAATGAATGATGAATCAAATTCATGCATTACTTGGACAATTTCGTCAGTATTGTCAGTCATGACTTTGTGATTTGTTTTCAAAATGTATATAATAGAATCTACCTCGAGACGATCTTTTTTATAGCGAAAATACAATGTTGGCGTCCGTTACTTCAAGAGCATGGCCCTATATACTGTATTGCTTCATTATATCGAATAAACCTTTGCTGGGTTGGCTGCTACGGAATCTTGTTGCGAATCAACAAGAACATAATATGATACGAACTGGTTTGAGTACGATTTCGGCAACTTCTATCAGTTTTTTACAAATAAATATACCATTTACCATTACCTTTTGGTGGTGATTTGGCTAAAGAAGTCTTACTTCTAAAATTTAAAAAAATGATTTCAGCTTTCGATTCAAAATTCATCTCCAAACCAAATGAAAAGGGAGATCACTGCGTGGTCACATCGCCACATGGTATACTGGTCTCTCAACATCGAATAAACGTGTTCTACTGGGTACTTGTTTTGGGAGGGTAGTCATTGGCATGGACATCATTTTTATATGGACATGGATTCGCGACATGACTTAACTACTTTCGAATAGCAGTGTTAAAACCACATCCACCTCTTACGTTAAAGTTAACTTTGCCACTTTGTCACGTCTTTTGTTAAGGCTTCGTTCTTCTTAATGCGACATTTTACTTACTGAAATATATGTCACTGGTATACACAGTTATCCGTAAGCAAGAGAGATAACAACAACAAGTTTTGCATAAAGCTACTTGTATTGTCAAACCTTTCGATTTAAGATATTATATGCTCACAGAACTCGTCTATAACAGTCAGACTAGGTAATGTTTTAACCAACGATTGTTGTTCCGGCGTCGTTGTCATCTGAATACAACAGGAAACCGCTAAACGTTGTGTACCTGCCGCCAATAATTGTTTCGCCCAACTTTGTGGTCTGAACAGCGGCGTCGTCTCCTCTGTTCATGTGTATGATGATCATTTGGCTGCATTGACCACCACCACCTTTCAAATCGAACTTGGCGACAACGTTGCCGTTTACCATGAAATGTCCCCAATCAGTACCATGCACAGTCGCAAACAGCACATACGTCCCTGAAACTGGGGCCATAAACGTGCCATGGTGACCATTGAATCCGGAGCCAATGTTTGTAAGAACGTTGTCGAATGGAATGTCCTGGCCTTCGCCCATATGTAGTTGACTGTTGGTCAATGAAGAAAAGAACGCCACTTGTGACCCCCCAATCTGCCTTTTCTTGACTTTCACTAAAAAACAAATAGAATGACGAACGTGGTTTGATTTATTTTTCACCACTTCAAAAGAAATTTGCTTACATTGTAGGTTAACAAATACAACAACTTCAGTAAAGTCGTTTCAAGTCACACATTCAAGGATTTTATACTTCAAACAGTTTGTTCGATGGCAGTGTTTGTTGTTATGTCGAATGTAATAATCCGTGAATAAAATATACAATTTATCAGAAAAATGACAATGCTTCATCTGTGTCATTTTTTTTGAATGACAAATCCATGTGTATATAATAAGAAAAGGATGTCTTGGCTTTTTTTGAATGACAAATCCATGTGTATATAATAAGAAAAGGATGTCTTGGCTTTTTTTGAATGACAAATCCATGTGAATATAATAAGAAAAGGATGTCTTGGCTTTTTTTGAATGACAAATCCATGTGTATATAATAAGAAAAGGATGTCTTGGCTTTTTTTGAATGACAAATTCATGTGTATATATTAAGAAAAGGATGTCTTGGCTTTTTTTGAATGACAAATCCATGTGTATATATTAAGAAAAGGATGTCTTGGCTTTAAATTATTCTTCCTATATAGCTAGGAGTCCTTTTCCGACTGTAAATTTGACAGATTTATCTTAAAGGCGATGATTTGGTTGCTACGAACTAAATGTCACCAAATCCGCCGATAAAATGCTGACTGAGCGACTAAGCTGACTAAGTTAGGTTAAAAGCAAGATGATATTTCTTAAACCCTTTCCCAAACAATAACGACATTTGACCACTTTGTTGCAGACGACTTTAGAAAACATTGTGGGAAAAGGAGAAATTGCTCGTGACGAGCAATTTATCCTTTTCCCACAATGTTTTGTGTCCTATCAGAAGATTATTTCTCAATTTCATCACATTTTGAAATGTCGTCTGCAAACTCTTTCAATTTGGGATAGTCGAAAATGTGTTGTTTGGGAAAGGGTTAAATGAATACATGATCACTAAAGAAAACCTGGTACTTACTTCCATCAGAACCAACTCGACCTCTTTTGTCGTGGTAACTCTCCATTGTTTCGCCCAAACGCAGGCTTTCGTCAGATTTAACGTCATCATGTGTGTCATTAATTCTAACTCCGTTTACTTCATCAGTGTCCCCAACGCCAGGTTTGTTTTCGTCAGTCTCATCATCCATTTGGTAATCTTGTTTGAGTTCCTTCTGCAGTTGATCTATAACCGTCCTGTAGGCATCTTCTCGTTGTAAAAACTCTCGTTTGAGTTCCGAGATCTGGTTTTCAAATTTCTCTTCCAACGCTAGAAGTTTAGCGTCATATTTCCTTTCAATTTCCGCTTTAAAGTTGTCCAAGTATTTACCAAGCTGTTGATGTAGATCGTCGCAATTTGCTGATTGAACAGCGAAACATGACAGAAAAAACAGCCACGTGTATATACCAGTCGGTTCCATAACTACTCTGCAGAGTGTTTGATCGACTTGTGATAATCTTCCGTGGCCTAGATTTATAAGGGAACGTGACGACACAATGACTATTCTGCAACGTGTTTGATAGAATTGCGAGATAATGTCTTGGCCTAGATTTATAAGGGAAATGCTTCGTGTAGATAATGCTTGTTCCCTCTCATGGAAAGTACGGCGGTTAGAAAAGTTAAAGCATTAACAGACGACGTTTATGATATCTTAAAAGGCCAATAGTCTTTAAATATTCGGTAAAAATGTTAAAAACTGACGTTGCAAAAGGATAACTCGCTGTTTGCCATCAGTTTCGCATTTTAGTATTTTTTTCTTTTGAAATCGATTTGTTAAGTGAGTTAACCCTTTACCAAACGCCAAATTTTCGACTGTCCCAAATTGAAAGAGTTTGCAGACGACATTCTAAAACGTGATGAAATTGGGAAAAATCTTCGGAGGGGAGCAGAAAACTTTGTGGGAAAAGGAGAAATTGCTCGTGATATTCTGTATGTAGCATCACCTAAAGGTCCTCTGACAAATTTGTTCAAATCATGACCATCGGGTTTATAATCACCCCGCCCTAGGGGCTTATCTGTTTTACATATTCTTATATAAGAACATCTTTATAATTTTCAGGATCATATTGCCTAGAGCTTTGATATTTGGTATGTATATTCATCTACTGGTCCTCTAACAAGTTTGTTCAATTCATGACCGCTGTGCCTACAATGTTCACACCCTATGGGCTTATCAGTTATACATAGCAGTATGTAAGAAATCTTTAATAATCTTCTCTAAACGATATCGACATTTAACCAGTTTTTTTGCAGACGACTCTCAAAAACATTGTGGAAAAATTGCTCGTAAAGTTTTCTGCCGTATCAGAAGATTATTTTTCAATTTCATCACACTTTGAAATGTCGTGTGCAAACTGTTTCAATTTGGGACAGTCGAAATTTTGGCGTTTGGTAAAGGGATAAAGTCACATTTCTGCCAACACAGCCTATTTACAAGTTGATATGCTCGCATTACGTATAGTAGGTAATAAATGTTTGTGTTAATGATTAAAACGTATTACCGATTCAAGCCTATAGCTATATCTATATCTAAACAACGTTGAACCCACCGTCGTTCTAAATATCCAGTATTGTACTTAACGTGGGCGTAGAAAAACATGTTGATTTATTCAATTTGGCTTATCACAGTTTCAACAAATTATCAGTTACATCACAGCAAAATATTATTTATATTCAATCACCCATGCTTTATAGTTATTTATTGTTATGAGGCAATGAAAACATGTCGATGACATCTAAGAACGTTTAGATTAAGATCTTGGTCATTAATATGAGGCCATGCTTTTTAAGGCATTGTCTATTCAGGAAATGTGTCGCCATGGTCTATCGATTTTAGCACATACTTGATCGTCGAAGATGTGGATTTGTTATCTGACGGCTACGGAATTCCATAAACGACAGCCTACTGCCAAATGGATACTGCCTTACCAACGATTGATTAGCAGCGAATAACTCTGAGGCATTCCGAAAACAACAGTTGGCAGTAGACAGTTGTCATCATATAGCAAGCAGTTAACAGTAGGCAGTAAGCAGTAGGTTGTTGTTACTTCTCAATCGTAGTCTGTAACATCAACGTTTCCATAACCTAGGTATATTTATTTAAATGTTTACGCTTCCGAGACGTCAACTGCCATATACACCAAAAGCAGACTTGTAAAACAGAAATACTAGCTAACCACGTGGACTTACCGGAGGGTCGTGACCAGCATGCTTTGGCTTACTGCCAACTGCTTAATGCCAACTGTCAACTGCCAACTATTGCATTTGGAATGCCTCAGAGTTATTCGCTGCAAATTAACATTTGTTTGGCAGTAGGCAGTTGGCAGGAGGCTGTCGTTTATGGAATTCCGTAGACGGCCCTCGTCTTGGTTTTAATGAAGTACACATAATATCGACGAAGAAATAGACAAAAATAGACAAAAGTCTTACCTGAATCGACAGTGTTGACATCCGAAAAATACCGCTCCAGAGTACCGTTTTACTTAACAGTTTACGTTTAAAATTTGCGTAAGTCTAAAACAACAATTCCTCTTATTTCAATATTGGGTAAAGCAATATTGCAAAGTAACACATCATTGGAATCGTCTCTCCGAGACGCTTCCAATGACGTGTCACATTGCAATATTGTACTTTCATTTAAGATACTATCCATGTGTATCAATTATGACTAACGCAAATATTTTCCTTAAGTTGTTTAGTTAAACGGTACCCAGATCACTTAAAGTCACGTGGGAGTCACATGGGGAAAGCCAAGGTGTATTCTCTCAAACCGAGGCTTAGTTTGTTTTCATACACGTCGCTGATCTGGAAAAACTATGTTATTGTTCACCAACATTCACCGTCTGTTGACCTCTATGCATGAATAATTATGACGCGGTATATTCAATACTCGACAATCTTCCGAACAAAGTCGCTAAACGATAGAGCCTTACGCAATATATATCAACAGGTAAGGTTGGTAGCATTTATCAAATAATGCAAGTGGGCGAACCACGTGGTCGATCATCCGACTTCGAGGATATTTTAAGATATTCAGTATAGCGTGTAATTCATGCTAATTAGGGAGGTCAACATACGGTGAATGTTGGTGAACAATACACCTATGTAACAGCTTAAGTTCACCCCGTATATCGGCGCATTGATTCATTCATTCGTTCATTTATGTTATTGGGACCTTTAAGTGTGCTTCGAACATGGAGGATTTTCAGATGCGTATATGGATGGGGTTTCAAGTGGTTGGATTAGCGTATGCTATCATGGGTATGTTCATTGGATTAAATGTTGATGTTGGATTTAGGGTTTAATATCACTTTCAATAGTATTTAAGTCATATTTCGGCGACCAGTGCACCTAACCAGTTTCGTAAACATTGATAGAAACTATTGTGTCAATGGGAAAACTTTGCTTGTCTCAGGCAATTTCTTTTTTTTTTATCTTACTGGGCTGCTGTAGATATGTTTAATCGCGTGTATAAACTTTATAGATGGATAATGTTTAAATACATTCAAATTAATAGCTGGGGTTGCGAAATCTGATTTTCATTTACTTGTCTGTAAATATATTTTGTACTTAGTCTTTTTTTCTGCACTTACTCGTATAATAGTGAAATAGTAAATTTCAGTAAACATTTACTTGTCTGTCAAGGTTTATAGACAAATTGGGCAATAGTGACAATTTAAATTGTCATCCCTGCATAAAGAGGGGTCGTCCATATCTAACTGAAAGGCCCTGTCGCCTGCTTTAGCCCTTAGAATACTGGGAAATTTTCTAAAAATAAATGTTGGATCGTCTGCCTACTGATGTATACCGAGAACGACCGTAGTAGTCCGAAGACAGAATCAGTTCGAAAATGGCGGTTATGGGTATTCTACTTAATGGCAGTGATGTACGGGTCCTCCATCGAATATGAGCCGAGCATGGCAATATATCTTAAATATTGTTGACACGATGTAAACCAAAAAACTAACAAAACGAATGTTGTGCAAATAGACGGCTATCAGTGCGGATGCGTTCTCGGAATATGTGTACAGTCAAACCTGTGTTAAGAGGCCAGCCTATGGGACAGAGTAAATTGGCTGTTGAAGACAGGTTGGCTGCTTAACACAAATTGATTTACACTATAAATCTAATAATGGGACTTTCTGTAGTGGCTGTTTGCAGGTTGGCTGCCTAAAAGGGTGGCTGCTTAACACAAGTTAGACTGTATAAGCAATTAACAGATCGTATGCGTTTTGCCCCAAGCCCACCTGTATCACATAGAGCCATTTGTAAAGACTTGAATAGATTGAATAAGTTTTCTTTTATGTATGCATTCATGTAGAGAGTTTGCATGAATATAACATAATTTATACATATACATGTACCTACCTTCCTTACCATTTTTTGCCAATGAGATTTTCTTGCCATTAATTATTTTCTTTCTTTAAATTAACGTGACAAGATCTCTCAAAAATATATTCTATGAAAGTTAAATCTTTTTGATAGGGCAATTTACACAGTTGCATATTTCAGCGTATGTGTACCTTTTTTCCATATTCGAATTCATTGCAACATATGGTATGAATAGACTGTCAATAAAGAAATGATCAACGTAAAAACTGTTACATCCCTGCCAAGTATGTGAAAAAGTCAATCTAATATTTTCTATAAAATGATTTTTAAAGGATGTCGCTTGAAATGAACTTTACAATTTGAAAAAAAAATGGGGTTTTCGTTCTCGCAGATGATATTTAGTTGAGAAAACTGTTTGCAAACGGAGCGTGCACTTAAGAAAAGTCGACCTGAGATTTTTTATTTCTGCTTATGATATTTTGTAAGGAAGTCGTGTGAAAGCGATCTGTGCATTTTTGAAAGGTCGGCTCGAGATTTTAATTTCTGCAAATTATTTTTATATGGGAAAGTGGTTGAAAACAAAAGTTACACTTTGCAAAAGTCGATCCGAAATTTTCCTTCCGCACATATTGTTCTTAATGGAAAAATTGTTTGAAAGCGAACTATGCGTTTTAGAAAAGTCGACCTTAGATTTTCATTTCCGCTAATGATATTTTGTCGGGGAAAAATGTTGAAAAAGGACTGCGCTCTTTTAAAAAGCGTGTCTTAGGTTTTGATACCTGCAAATTATTGGATTCATAATGTATTTTCTCCTTATTGAACAATATCTAAAACGTTATCGCCAAAATAAGGGTGGGACCAATTATATACGCTTTAATTAAAGTACATGTATATCTAAAACGTAATCGACAAAATAAAGGTGCGGTTCTTGATATCCTTTAATCGATCGGTTATCATGTTAAATTGGGCATCATTAATGTATTCATAGCATTGAAAGCTACGATAATATTTTAACATGGAATTAGCACTGATCTCAACAGAGGCTCGGCAACATTTCGTAAGAAGGGAATCTTCTCTCTTGAATATAGAAGAAAACAAATGTCGTAATCTCATCCTTGTACAGTTAAGACAAATTTACACACAAAAAATAAACGTATAACACCAATCCGTTACGGAGGTATAAAGAGATGTATCTTAATACGTCAAAGTTCAAAATAAGTAGAATCTAAGACTCGACATATGAAAACGGAGAAAATCATATTAAACCTTAGAATGCCGGGTAATTTTCTAAAAAAAAGATTTTTGTGTCGTTTGCTTTCCAAAACATTAGATATCCGCTTAATTCTGCAGAGGAAAGATACTTTGAGTAGCAAACAGGTTAGATCACAGGCCAGCCACCAATTTACTTGGCGGCTGGCCTGGATCTAAACTGTTTGCATAAGCATGAAGTCAGTTCCAGCATATGATGACCTTTGGTATATTAATGAATACATAGAAGTTAGTTATCGTCTTTAATTAGCGCTTTCAGGTTTATAAGTGAATGCATAGAAGTACGTAAATTCTTTAACAATTGCTTTCGGGCATTCATGTAAAGATGTGTGGGTGGGACGAATCCCTTCGAAGAGAAAACATATTTTTAACACATAAAACCCTATAAATAACTTACGTAAACATAACATGCTCATTAACGATATTGAATAGACAAACGCACTTTGTTACATTATAGAATCGTCAATATAGCCAGTCTTTCGAGAGTAAGAGTGTTTTTTAAACTTAATTTCCATACCCCGTTTTTAGCTCACCTGAGCACAAATTGCTCAAGGAGAGCTTTTGTGATCGCCCAATGTCCGTCAACGGTCGTGCCGCCGTCAACATTTTCTTTAAACATCTTCTCCTTCTAAACCATTGAGCCAATCTTAACCAAACTTCACAGGAATGTCCGTTGGGGGATGTTCTTCAAACTTCAAAAGTTGTTCAAAAAAATTGATTCCATGCAAAACTTTGGTTGCTGTGGCATGAAAAAAGGGGAATTTCTGCAATTTTTGAAAAATACTCTTGTCTGAAACCACTGGTCAGAATTCAAAACAATTTCACAGGAATATTCAATGGGGGCCTCATTTTAAAAGTTATTCAAAGAATTCGGATATCTTGAAAAACATGGGCGCCGGGCTGCGTTGAACTTTGAACGCGTTTTTGTTTTCCCTATATACATGAATGCTAAAATTTATAACTTTACAAACATCTTTTTTTTCCGAACCTCTAGGCCAATTTCAATGAGATTTCATGTGAAGCATCCCTAGTTGGAGGGGAGAAAGATTTGTCAAACAAAATTAGTCATATGACCAAAATGGCTGCCATGCCCATATTTGGTAAAAACCTTAAAAAAATCTTCTTGTCACAAACCACTGGTCAGATTTCAAAGTTATTTCACAGGAATGTTCTTTAGGGGCCTTTCTATAAAGATTTTAGATATCTGGAAAAACATGGCCGCCAGGGTGCGTTGAACTTTGAACGCATTTTTGTTTTCACTATATGCAAGTAAAGTAGAAATTTAAACAAAATACATCAATATCAATTTGGATGTCCAAAATCAACAAAATGGCAACAATAGATCATAAGTGCAGGCTGATCTTCGTACATACAAACTGTAAAAGTAAAATGTTCAGTTTCTGCATTGTAAGAATTATGTACCATTTTAATGTCCCACATCAAGCATACAGTGTCCAACTTGTAAAATGGGTGGAAAAAAGGTCAATGCATAGAAGCACAAGAAGCTCTGTATAACAAGTAAAAGCAATGATTCTAACTATTCTTCAAATAGGTGGTAATCTCAGGTAAGCGGTTCTAGGGCCATTATGGCCCTCTTGTTTATTGTTTTAACTAATTTATTTTGCACCATTTTAGCAACTTAGCTTAACTACTCTCGATTCTGCTTCCTGGATACATGCAACTGGTAATCGCGCCGGTTTGTTGGTGCCTCCCGGCATGGGGCAGTTATAGAACGTCGGCTTCTGATGCCGATGGTCCCAGCAAGGTGATAATGCCAGGAATAGCCGACAAATCGGCGAGACTACTGTTTATCTATCCTAGAAACATAAAACGAAAGTGAATTCATTAAGCTTCATAGTCTCAATCGATGATAAAGATCGGTTAAACTTAATGTTTTACATGTATTGTGAAATAAGTTCTTACAACTTAGATTAATCACGCTCGAGTCTGCTTCCTGGATACATAGCCATTACTCGCGCCGAATGTGGATTAATGAAAGGTCGCAAGGCAGGTCCCGCTACTCACATGATTCGAACCTTCAACCCCCATGTCCCGAGGCCGAAGCTCTACCTTTAAACCAGCTTTTGTCCACTTGCTAATGTGAAATGGATAAGTTTAAACCCATTATCTTAAAATTCAACACGATTTCTCTGATCTTCAGGTACGATGGGGATCGTGGCGAATATTATCGTGTTACAGACATTCTGGAGGGAAAAGTTTCGAGCCTGGCTCCACATCCAGCTCGCGGCTGTTAACGTGTTCAGCCTCGCCATCATCGTTATTATAGGCCCTGCAGCGTTAAGGGGAAAGTAAGCAAGGCTTATATTATTATAGATTATCTTTCCTGTGTTATATCAGCTTAGGTCCCACTCCCTCGGATGGGGTTGTCAAATGGGCGACAGTGGTGTAGGGGTAGAGCATCGGCCTCTCGTACCGAGAATCTCGGATTCGATCCCCGTCAGGCGAGGTGAAGATTGTCACGACTTGCCCACAAATCGGTATGATACCGATTGCGGGGAAACGACTCCTCGATTACTGTATAAATCAACTGCGGGGAAACGGTCGTTCGGGGAAACGACCGTCACCCCACTGGTGTAGTATCATTGAAGCAGTCAACGGGAGTGGATTTGATAGACATCAAGCTTCCGTCATTATCGATGTTAAATGAATAAGTTCAAATTTTAAACTTTTACCTCGGATAATCCAAGCTGTGACTGTGTTCGAATGAAAAATCTACGTCTGGTTCGTTCGGACTAAGGTCTCACACAAGTTTACTCCCGGAATGTCGACTCGAATTTTATCACGCCTGGTCGATTTTAGGGATTAGGAGGACCTTCAAGGGAACGTCGACTATCGATACTCTTAGTAATGAGAAAGGGTTACCATTTATTATGTGGTAAAATGGATAACACAGAAAAATGTAATGGTTATAATCTTATATATTCATTTGCCTGCAGCTTTAAGGGAAAAGTAAGCAGCACTTTTGCTATTTTGGTCTTATCAGTCCCATTACATTACTCCAATATCTATTCTCGCAAATTTAATTATTGGACTGAAGATTAGACATTTTTCGAAATTGTCGGAGTCCTCTACGAGTCTTTGCAAAGTTTATATTTTGATTTAATTGATTTAATTTCACATAAACTAAAGTCAATTATGAAATCGAATTTTATAAGATGCCGATCATAAGACAAAGCCGTTCTGTAACGATTATTTTTCAACATTTCAGATTTTTCTTCGGAGAAAAGTTATGCAGCTATACCGGTTTCCACGCCTTTCTGTTCGGATTCGCTGAAATCAACTTTATCTGTCTGATCTGTGTCGAGTGTTTTGTTGCAGTGTTGCGCTCGTCAAAATGTAAGTTTGACATCCCTTAACCATTATAGTGCTGTACTGTAACAGACTTCATGCTTATGCAAACTGGCTGGATCTATAGGCCAGTCACAAAGAAAATTAGCTGCTGGCCTGAAATCTTTCTTGTTTGCAAATTGCTCAGAGGAAAAAAATACCTTTTTATAAAAGTAAAAGAAACAATGGTATTTTTAGTTCACATAAGGACAATTTGCTCAAGGTGAGCTGTTAGGGTTCGTTTTGGTGAGGCATTAATCGTACATAGCTCATTGGAAAGTCTATTTTTATAAAAGTAAAAGAAACAATGGTATTTTTACTTTATATAAGGACAAATTGCTCAAAGTGAGCTGTTAGGGTTTGTCTTGGTGAGGCATTGATTGTCCGTACGTATGTCTTCAATTCTATCTGTTCGAACGACATCTCCACTTTAACTGCTTACTGGATTTTAACCAAACTTTACATGAACGATGTTTAGTGGTCCTCCACAAAACTTGTTTAAATGCTTCAGGTCTGTTGATTAACAAGGTCACAGGATGTTTTGTTTAAATTGAATTTTAACATCATACGTCTTCTTGTCTGACTATGCATGACCTATGGCCAAGTCCTTGGCAACGATTTTCTGTCATAAATGATTAACAAAAATTGTTTGGTCTGAAACAATATTATTTGGTTTTAAGCATCTTACAGATGTCCTGTACAAAACATTGTGAAGAATATGCTACAAGGGCCAAAATTGGACCCTCCCAAGGAGTATACAGTTTTTACACCTTCTTATGAAGGGGAATCCTTTAAAAGATTTTTGTCTAAAAATGTATTTGACATCATCTAGATGTTCTCTACGCAGATTGTTGAAATGATTCCCCTGGTGTTAAATTTGACCCGGCTACAGTGGTCGCAACTTTTACAGGACTCTCAAAAACGTAAAAATATATTTTAAAAAAAGGTTAATGGTTGAAGGGAGATAACCTATTATAATTGTAATTTAAAATTGTACATGAGTTATTTCCCTTGTAGTTGGGTAAAATAGACTTCAAGATGGCATGAATCCATTTTATATATTTTTTTCTCTGTCATTTAACCCTTTTGGGAATTTTTGATGAATTCATATGAAAGCATTAGCAGACAGTAATTATTTAACTTAACAATTCAATTCAATATTTTATTCACGTATCTTAGGCCTCTGGCCCATATACATAAACACATATACAAATACAAATTGTGAGTGGCATATAGTTATAAAACATAGAAGAAGTCAGGGGCTATCCAGAAATTGTTTTTCTACATTTAAAAGCCTCCATTAGGAATGTTGCTACTAATCGTATTGTTGTTTAATTCTTCAATGCTAATATGACATTAAAAGTAAATCTTTTTCTATTGCCTAGCCAGTATGCTTTGAAAAATTGTAATCTTAAATGTTCATATTGTGAGCATTCAAAAGATAAATGGAATTCATCTTCAACAGTTGAAATGTTGCTTTTCTGTCAAATGGGGCAAAATCTCATGTTTCTATCTATCCCCAGGTGCCTTCCCCTTTCAATCATCAGATTGTGGTTAAAGCACCTGAAGTTAGACAGAATTTGCCTGTGTCGATATGGCATATCTATGCTAAGATAGTATTCGGGATATAAAACTGACTTAAAATGTTTATAGCTTAAAGCTTTAGGGGTGTTATCAATATCCGAGATCCATTTCTGAGTAAAGCAATCTAGTAATCTTTGGGTAAAAACTTAAATGAATATATCGTCATTTCCAACATCATGGTAATGAAATGAGTTAATAAGTGTTTAAATTATTTTGATTATGCAACTCAATAGATCTGTGATGTCATTGTATCTCTAGAAGACCTTTTATTTTGAAAATATTAAAATATCAATCTATGAGATAGTCCTGATGACCTGTTTGACTGACAGCATGCCGATGGTTTTACCAGGATTGACCAGCGCTTATGGGCAGTTAACCCTTTACCAAACACCAGATTATTTACTGTATCAAATTGAAAGAGTTTGCAGACGACATTTCAAAATGTGATAAAATTGAAAAATAATCTTCGTTACGAGCAATTTTTCCTTTTCCCACTATGTTTTTCCATAGTCGTCTGCAACAGACTGGTCAAATGTTGTTGTTGTTTGGTAATGGGTTTAACCCTAAACACACTCACTAACTATCCATGTGTTGATTTCAGACAAAGAATGGATGTCGGATACGGTACAGCTTGGAGTATCACTGGGATCCTGGATATATTCCCTGGTGTTTGCAGCGGCGCCATTCTTCGGCTGGGGAAGGTAGGGATCTGTGGTTGCTGTAAATTTGGACTTGCTATATATTCCATTGTGTTCCATTCACTGCATTAAAGTTTGTAAATGATCAAAATAGAAATTAAAAGCAGATGACAAAAGTTTGTAATTCATCCCATTTGAAATCAAAGCAGACGCAAAGGTCAAGTGAAAATTGATTTTTTTTTATATTCTTTTCATGGCGTCTACTGTAACTTTCAGTTTTGGCCTGCCACATGTTTAAATATATATAGGAGAATGGTGTAACACATTCCACCAAAGAGTAATTTGTGACTGGTCTTAAATTTTCATCAGACAACAAAGAATAGCATACAAAGGAAAAAAACACAAATTTAGAATTACATATGACACATGTTGTTTCATAATTATAACTCATTTTACCCAGTCTATTTTGCATTTATTTTTTGCATGCTTGTTAGCTTTTAAATCAACTTTATAAACGCATGTTTTAACACTGTTTTACCTTCGTTTTTAAGGTACACATACGAGAAATTCAGCACAAGTTGCGGTATAGAGCTTCACCGACGCTGGGAATTTGAGGTGCATTATCTCACAGCCACTTCCGGTATATTCGTACTCTTGGTGGCGGCCGCCATTGCTGCGGTGGGCGTTACCATGTGGAAAAAGGGAGACGCCCCCTCGTCTACATTTGAGCCGTTAATTACAGACAGGGAGTTAGTCAAGGTAAATGCTTGTTCACATATGAGAAAATTTGGTCTTCCTCTATCAATGATAAGCATATATCAAGGGTTTAATACAAGACTATAGTAAGTGCTTCATAAACATGAAGCACTTACTATAGTATTGCATTGACCCTCACTATATAGACATGCATATTTCAATTCTAGTAAACAGTCTGTGACTTCATTATACATCATACATGTTTCAATCAATACATTCAATGCTTAGCCAGGCAGTGCAATGTAACTTAAACCTAAACATTGAATGAACCTAAAAAAATGAATGAATAAATCAATGAAACAATGAATTAATAGATGTATGAAAAATGAAGTGAATATATGAACAAGATATGTGTATTTTGGATAAACAGATATATTAAAAAAGAAACCAATATAAATTAATGAACAAAAGTAAAAAAAGAATCTAAAAAAAGAAATACATCAACAGAATAAATAGATGAATCAAACTAACAAAGCAAAACATCTCACTTTTTGTTTTTCTATTCCAGATATCGTTGTCATTGCTAGTCATCCTAATGGTCTGCAGTTTCCCGTTTGGTCTACGCGTACTCAGCTATATAGCCGGCTGGAGGCCTCCGTTCTCGTCATTCCTAGGCGTAGAGTTTTCACATTTCGCCATGAAACTCGGCTGTGCTCTGCATCCATTAGCTTACTTCGTCTTTAGTGAACAGTTCCAAAAGAGGGCAAAGTTTATGGTTACAGGAATCGATCCAGGCAAAAAGAACAATTGATTTTCATGAAACAATCAAACTTGTCGTAGTACATATATGTGTTTAAGGCCAACACTCTATTGGTGTATTTTAAGTAATTTGGGTCTGCATCCGTTAGCCTACTTTGTCTTTAGCGAACAGTTCCAGAAAAAGGCAGAATTTATGGTTACAGGAATCTTTTCGGGCAAAAAGAACAATTGATTTTTGTGGTATGATCTATTTTGTGTTGTGTCTAGGTGCAGTCGGTCATTTCTATTTTGATATGTTTTAAGCACTCTTGGATTTAATCTGTATCTGTTAGAGAACTCTGTTTGAAGCGAATAGTTCAAGAAAATGGCAAATTTATGGTTAAGGGAATCGATTCAGTCAAAAAGAACAATTGATTTTTGTGTTACATATTCGATATACAGTCCAACTTGTGTTAAGCAGCCATTCTTTGAAGCAGCCAACCTGTCTTAAACAACCACTACAGAAAGTCCCATTGTTGGATTCATAGTGTACATCAATTTGTATTAAGCAGCCAACCTGTTTTAAACAGTCAATTTTCTCAGGTCCATCGACTAGCCTCTTAACACAAGTTTGACTGTATGTGTAAAAGGCTCACACTCTATTGATATATGTTGTGTATTATCGACTGTGCACTGAATTTGTTAGCCTACTTTGTCTTCAGTGAACAGTTCCAGAAGACGACAAAATTTATGGTAAAAAAAACAATTGATTGTCGTGTTTCAATCGAACTTGTGTTGTATTAAGGTACAGTCGGTCATTTTTATTTCGATATGTTTTAACACATTTGGGTTTAATCAGTATCTGTTAGTGAATTCTGTATGAAGCGAATAGTTCCAGAAAATGGCAAATTAATGATTAAGGGAATCGATCCAGGCAAAAAGAACAATTGATTTTTGTGTTGCTATTGATCTTGTGTAAATGTATTTGATATCTGTGTTTAAGGCAAACACTCTATTGATATATATATGTTAAGTATAATCATCTGTGCTCTGAATTGGTCAGCTTTCTTCTTCTTTAGCGAACAGTTCGAAAAGAGAGCAAAGTTTGCGATTAAAGGAATTGACCTGGGCAAAAAGAACAATTGATTTTTGTTACAATCAAACTTGTGTTGTATTTAGGTACAGTTGTTCATTTCTTTATCGATATGTTTTAATCACATCTGGGTTTAGTCTGTAAGTTAGCAAGCTCTGCTTTAAGTTAACAGTTCCAGAAAAAAGTAAAGTTTATAGTTTCAGGAATCAAATCAGGAAAAAAAAGAACAATTGACTTTTGTGTTGCAATCAAATTAGTGTTGTACATGTATTCAGGTACAGGAGGTCATTTCTATATTGACATGTCTTAACCCTTCATCAAACGCCAAATCTTTGACTGTCTCAAATTGAAAGGATTTGCAGACGACATTTCAAAATGTGATGAAATTGAAAAATAATCTTCTGATAGGAAAGAACATTTTGGGAAAAGGGGAAACTGCTCTTTCGTAGCAATTTCTTCTTTTTCCACAGTGTTTTCCAGAGTTGTCTGAAACAAACCGGTCAAATGTCATTATTGTTTTATAATGGGTTTAGTATGCTTGCGTCTGGTTTGTGTCTGTTAGCTTACTGCTATTGTACCAAACAGTTCCAAAACAGAGCCAAAAAATTTGGGATTACCAGAATCAAATCAGTAAAAAGAATCATTGATCTTAGAGACAAATCCGAACTTGTTTTGTGTTTAGTAACATTTTGCAACATTTTGCAATTTCTATATTGACAATTTTTAATGTTGAAAGCATGTTGCATAACTTTGATATTTTGGTTTTGACATAGTATGATTCTTCTAAGCTCTACATTAAATTTGGCCACACTGCTAGATTTCTCTTTTTGTCAAAATGATTTGATTATTATCAAGCAAATGTGCAGTTTTATATAAACATGGTTTGTTTATTATATTTGGTTAAGCTATATTATGATACAATTGAGCCTTGCCTTGAGTTTGGATATTTTTATTGACTTCTCTTTTTGTCACAATGATTTCAAAAATTGCCTAGGTTTCAGTTTAAATTATACATGTTGTACAACTTTTTACATTTTGCTTTTTATTTAGTATCAAACAAATAAGCCCTGCATTTAATTTATTCATATTGGTTAATTTCTTCCTTTGTCAAACTGGTTTAATTGTTATTAATCAAATGTGCAGTTTTACATAAACATGGTTTGTAATAATATTTAGTTTTGACATAGTATGGTACAATTGACACTTGAATTGAGTTTGGTTATTTTTATTGATTTCTCTTTTTATTGCAATAATTTCAATAATTGTTTATTAAGTTTTCAGTTTGAAGTAAACATGTTGTGTAATGATTTTTATCACAATGATTTTGATAGTTGTTTATTAGGTTTCAGGTTCGAATTAAACATGTTGTGTTATGCAATTGGTTTTGATATATTGTGATACAATTAGCCATTGCCTTGAACTTGGTCAATTTGAATGAATTTTCTTTTTTGTCACAATGATTCCGATAGTTTCTAAAATGAAGTTTGAAGTTTAAAGTATACATACTGTGTTACAATATTTGGTTTGATATAGTTTTATATATCAAGCCCTGTAATTGGTTAGGTCAATTTGAATGAATGCTCTTTTTGTCAATATGATTTGATAGTTGTTTATCAAGTTTGCAATTTTATATAAAATGGTATGCTACTGTCATATTTGGTTTTGATAAACATGTACATAGAATGATAAAACCTGTCTAAGTCCAGTTAACCCATTACCAAACAATAACAACATTTGCCCAGTTTGTTGCAGACGACCCTCGAAAACATTGTGAGAAAAGGAGAAATTGCTCCTGACAAGCAATTTCTCATTTTCCCACAATGTTACTACCTTATCAGAGGGTTACTTTCCAACTTCATCACATTTTGAAACGTCGTCTGCAAACTCTTCCAATTTGGGACAGTCGAAAATTTGGTGTTTATTAAAGGATTACTGCTTTACCAGCTCAACTAAAACAACAATCTGCAGGGAGTCAACTAACATGGATATAACTGTGTGTAGAAATTCAACCCTTATAGTGCTGGAACCCACTTCAAGCTAATGCAAACAGGTTGGATCCAGGCCAGCCACCAAGTAATTTCTAAATTGGTGGCTAGCCTGTGATTTTACCATTTTGCTACTCTGAGTATCTTTCCTCATTAAAATTAAGCAGATGTTTAAGGTTTTGAAAAGCAGATGACATAAAAATCTATTTCTGATTCTGATCTGGTCTTATGTACACCTGTTTCAAGTTGAATGCTTTTGTGTTTAGATAGACAAAAGCATGCCTTCTTTCATGGTATGATATGGTCTATCCCTTAGAGGTGTACAAATAAGTGAGAGATGGTATTGATAAAAGTTATTTGTGAAACTTTCTGTTTGTGATCTATGGTGTTATTCTGTCTTTTATACAATGTGCAAGTGATTAATTGTTCAGCCATTGTATTCAATCTTTTGAAATGGAAATAAAAATGATTAAAATCATTTTCAATCTAGCCTTTGCTTTATGGTTGTGTTTTATCATTTCAACCCTTTTGTGTGTTATCTTACCCCATTGGATTGGATTTTAAGTTTTTAAGTTGCTTTCAACATTATTTCAGTCGTATTGAGGCAGTCATTGTACCT